>JAAEAF010001946.1:0-153151 GCA_011037195.1 Triatoma infestans | reverse complement strand
AAGTAGGTGCTTCCACCCCCGTCCACGACACCTAATTTGATAGTTGGACGTTAAGCCCGCCTAAAAAAATAGGCATTACTTTACTTTACTTTATTCTGTTAACATTCAGACAAACACACACACACACACATTCGCTAAAAAGTTTTTTTCTTATTCTGGGGATCTCAATCATATATTTCCGATGAAAACACTCAATTCCGAAAATCTGGCACGTCCTTCAAACTTCTTCTTACTAAAAGTAAGAGAAAAGTTAAATTTCGTGAACCGTTGGAGGGCTATCCATTTCAATTTTGTAATTTGCATGAATTTGCAAGTAGTAATCCCTCCTATGTTCATGTTTTAACCATGAGTTGATGGACCAACAATTCCATATAGATTAACTTTCTCACATGACCATTTGCATTTATTGGAGAATACCACCAATAAGAGAGGTCCAGCAGTTATTAAAGTTGAGTTAACTCAGTGAAGATAGGCGAAACGGATACTACAATTATCGACACGAATCAACCGAATGTCAAATGTGGAAACATAAAAAAAAACATGGAATATAAGGATTACTACTTTTCAATGAATAGATTACATAGATACATAGAATTTCAATGAATAGATACATAGATTACTCTTTGAAATATCACACAAATATTGGTTATTAAACACTTACAAGGCCTAAGATTGTGCATGACGTCAGCCAGATCAGTGATTTCCTGTTTTTGTCTTTGTTTATCCCTTTGCCTGTCATCTCTGTGCTGTTGTTGTTGCTGCTGCTGTTGTTGTTCATTACTTCTTTCTTCCCATACAGTTTGTCCAGAACCACCATTTGGAAGCCTAAATTGTAATCTAGTTTTCAATAAAAAAAGGTAAAATTGTTACATTATTTGCTCACTTCCTGTTACACATATATGGTGCCGCATGCCTAACTATAGCCGTTAGTGTAAATATAACATCATGCACATATATATATATATAACATAAAAGTGTTATACCTTTTTTTTTTTAAATTAAAATTTAACTTGAAAATAACATTAAGCTTTAATACTTTAATACTTTAATACGAACAGAAATACTAAAAGTTTTGAAAGAGTAAACTAGAATAATCTTTGAAATGAAACTTTTGAAAAAGCAATCAATAAAATTGTGCTTTTAACATATTATGATGGATGTAATTAAAAGCAATTCTTCAATTTATTTTTTTTTATGTAACAGAAAGCAATAATATTTATTCTATGCTTCTGAATAAAATGTGTAACTCGAGTATTTGGTCATAATCAAATTGATGGAATTAAAAGTTACATTTTTTCTTATCAGACTTATAAACAACTAGGCAAACAATATGGAAAGAATGCTGAAACGTAAATTTAAATATGCATTGGCGAACCTCCAAACATCGGAAGCCTCATGTTTTTCAGAAGGCCTCTAAAGGAAATTACTGTAATCATTGTAATTAGTGTATTTGGGTATCTATAAGCCTTTTAATCAAGTGTGCAGTAGATTCTTAGCATAATTTTACTAAAAATCTCTCTCTCCCTTCTCTTGTTCAAAGACTTCATTAATTACAAAAAAGGATAACGAAACTATCCTTATTGAAGCCGGAATCCTAGATTCCTTTTCTACTCCAAATAAGAAAAGAGATATACTCTTCTTACTTATGAATTTAGATTGTAATACAAGAAGGGAGACCGTATGTGGAAAGTCAGTTGGTATGATTAAGAGATAACAAAAACTTATGTGCAAATGTTGGATCTTCCAAGCCTTCTAAATCCTACAACCAATTTCTTTAGAGAAATCAATGGAGTCAGGTTCTCTATATATAGGGTTGGTGCAAAAATAATGCAGGTTTTTTATATGCCAAAAAAAAAAATTATTATAATTTGTATAAAACTAAGATTATTTATTCAAAATATGTTCCATCATTATCAACACATGGTTGCCAACGTGTCAGAAGCATTTTTATTCCAGTTTCTAAAAAATTTTTATTTAAACTCTCAATAAACTCGCGGAAGGCATTTTCGGTTTCACTTCGGTCCCTAAAATTTTTTCCTCTTAAGAAGTTGTCCAAATGTCTAAATAAGTGGAAGTCCGTCGGCGAGAGATCGGGGGAGTATGGAGGGTGCGGAAGTGTTTCATATTTCAATTCCTGAAGTTCCCTGAGAGTTGGCATTGCGATATGTGGCCTGGCGTTATCGTGAAGAAGAATTGGTCCTTTCCGATTCACCAATGCTGGACAAAGATTTTGCAATTTCCTATGCATTTTGCCAATTTCTTGACAATATGTTTCAGCCGTGATTGTTTCGCCAGTATTTAGGAAGCTGTAATGAATAACACCTGCAGTAGACCACCACACTGTCACCATTACTTTTTTCGGGTGCAGGCTTGGTTTCGCGAAATGTTTTGGTGCTTCATCCTTGTCCAGCCACTGGCCTGACCATCTCCTGTTGTCGTATAGGATCCATTTTTCATCACATGTCACGATTCGATAAGAAATGGACTTTTCTCCCTCTTTGTGTCTTCTGTGTGTACACGCGACTCAATGTTTTCGGCTCCCCCCCCCCCCTCCCTTTTTTCCCTTGTTCTCTAGGAACAGCAAGAGAATTGCTTTTTAGTTGATGTGTGTACTAAAACGACGATGTTTTTGGCTCTGGGTCAATTCGTGAGGTACCCACGTGTCGAGCTTTTTAACTTTACCAATTTGTTCGAGATGGCGAACGACTGTTGAGTGGTCAACACTAACTTCTCTCGCAAAGTCCCGAGTGGTTTTGCGAGGGTTATCTTCCACCAATCCCCTAAGATGGTCGTGATCAACAACAGAGGGCCTACCGCGACCTTCCTTGTCTTCGAGATCAAAATCTCCAACACGAAATTTTTGGAACCATCGCTGCACTGTACATTCACTGATGCTTCCTTCACCCCAAACAACATTGATGTTACGCGCAGTTTGAGCCGCACTTCGACCAAGTTTGAACTCGTAAAAATAAATTTGACGAAAAAATCTTGTTTTGACATGGTGAATATCGGAGGTCTTAACTCATACAAAATGGAACACAAACTAAACTGATATTTGAGGAAAAACAACATTAATAAACATTGTTTATAATCCATTACCTAGACTGGAGGATTATCTTTGTTTACTTGGCAAGCAGAAGTAAACAAAAGATGAAAGTTCAAAAACCTGCATTATTTTTGCACCAACCCAATATAAAAGGAGACTATTTAAAGAATAAGAGAAGCTAAGGTAAAAATCCTTTGCATGTTACTTGCATGACACTATCTATGGGAAGAAGCACACAATTCAATAAAATAATTATTTATTAAGACACTCTATATGTTGTAGGAATATATGAATGAAATTCAAATTCACTTAAAATAAACTCAAGACAAAAATGTAACGCTGACCATAATTCATTTCGTAAAAGGATTTCCAAATGTGCCCCCAAAAAAAAAAATGCTTCTTCTTGGTGGATAAAGCTTGCAAAAAGATCGGCAACATATTTTATTGGGTTCACCCTATAGAGTCAGCAACTTGGGGACCTCTAATTTGTTCGAATCGTTAAAGGAAGAACTGGCTTTACCTTGGTAAGAAATTGCCCCCCCTCATGAAGCCACCAATTCCCTCGCTCAGTTACCTCCGACAGCAAGATCTCCGACATTATATTCAGAAGTCCATCCCAGAACAATGGTAATAACAACTCCTGATGGTATCTAATCTTAACGAGATTTGAATAGACTGGCCAAATTATTAAGATTATCTCTACAGTTACCAATAGCGATGTTTATGAAAACAAGCGATGAAATATCTTGAAATATATGAAGGGGGAGATAATGATAAAAAATATAGAAAATTATCAAAAAAATGCAAAATCAAACAAAAATAAATAATACTGTAAGATCCCATCAATCTAGCAACATGCGCTACTATCAGATAATGTGATAAGGCTATTTAAAAAAAAAATAAGTTAAATACCTGGTATGCCTATGTATTTGTGGTGGTGTTTCTCGGGCGGAACCTGTACTACTTGTATCACTGTGTGGTGGTAGAGGAGCTGGAGCTCTTACCCTTTCTCTTTCAGGAGTGCTTTGTGCGTCACCTCCCACACTGTCTTCGTCCGAAGATGAGGCTGTAAAAGTTGATTCAGTAATTATTTAAAAATCAATATATAAGAAAACAGATAGGCTTATAAAAATATTGTAGGCGAGAAATTTCTTTACAGGGAATTATTTATTTTAATATATTCAAAAGAACCGCTTTTGTTAAGTAAAAAAAAATCAGGTGTGAAACACTCATACAACTTTCTCTTACTCCACTTCTCAAAATTATAATTGACAAATTTTATAGTTAGTTACCATATTTAATGAAATACGTCGAAGTTGGTCAAAAACTGAAAAGCTGTTTAGTAAAAGCGCACATCCGGTTTACTAATTTCCTTGATACTCGAAATTTTGGCTATCTATTTATTTCTAATTAATTTTCTTTGGATGATAGAATTGTATAATCAACTATGATAACACTTGACGGAAAAACATAACCCCCACCACACCCCTAAAAATGCACTTAAATGAATTTTCCCAGAGAAATGTTTTAAATAAAAGTTGTAGATCTTTGTATGTTTAGTTTATATAAGAAGTTTCAAGAAAATCGTCCGAGCCATTTTTGACAAAGTCGCGAAAAAGTGAAAAAAATCATTTAGTAAAAGGGATAAAGTAAACGCACTTCCGGTTATCCGATTTTTTTTCCAAGTCTCTCAACTCGTAATTTCAACAACGATATTCATTCTCGTATTAACATTATTTAGATGAACAGGATTGTTCTAATAAACTGAAATAGCACTTTAGATGAAAACCTAATCCCATCCTACCCCCATAACTGCCCTGAAATGAATTTTCCCAGAGAAATGTTTCAAATAAAGGTTGTAGCTCTTTGGATGTGTAGTTGATATACCAAGTTTGAAGAAAATCGTCAGAGTCATTTTTGTGAAAAACGCAAAAAAAGTGAAGAAAAAAACTAGTAAAGTGGCACCCTATAGAGCATAATACAAGAAGGGACTTCTTCGGTTGAAAAATTTTGAAAGATAACGTACTGTCAGATGCCATGGTGATACCTAAACGGAATTTTTTTGTCAAGTTATCCACTTTCCTCGGATTTTTCCATCTTTTGACTATGCTGCGACTCATACACCACCTACCCAGACACACAACAGCACACGAGACGACACGGGCACACACAACCCTTTGCTAGAACCACTTTTTTGGACTCAGGGGACCCAAAACAGATATTCCGCGCCGGTGAAAACCTATGTATCGAAAATTTGACACGGTTACAATACTTCCTCTTACTTGGAGTAAGAGAATTACTAGGAGAATGTATATATATTTATCCAAAATAAAATCACTATCTATAAGCTTTGTCACAAGAGAGAAAAAATACTCTTGCGGTTTCCAGAATTATAAAATTCTGAATCTCCGGATGTTTGAAAACTCTTACAAAGAATTTTTGATTCTTTATCGGTTGTAATTTTTTTTTTCCTTCTAAGCTCCAAAACAATGGCTAATGCCGAATGTTTCTTAGCAAGTTTGTGATGAAACTAGTTCATAGGATTATGAAGCGGTGGTGGAATAAATTGGATATCGCGGTAAGAAAGAACAATGAATAATCTCGACCATAGACCACCAAACTATTACCAAATGAGAATGAATGAATGTGTGTGTTTGAAGTGGTAGTGACTCTTTATTATTCGTTGACTTGATCGACATCGATTGTCAACCACTTTTATTACAACTTACTAGCAATGAAAAAATGATTATTACCAGCACTTCTAATTATTACCAGTGTACTCAGGCGCAGCCTTTTTCTTTCCAATCTCGCCAAACACTAGTGATCGCTTATTACCATATGATGTAAATTCTGAACTTCAGATAAGGAGATACTTTAATTATAACTTTTTTTTCATTTACAATGAGATGTTTCTACGGCAATGGCGGCTAGAGGAGGTAGCAAAGAAAGGAGCTCCTTCTTTAGGAGCTCTGTAAAATTTATTGTAGAAAATACATTATTGTAGTTAAGAAAAAGGCATAAATTTATAACAAAATAAAAAGGAAAATTTATTAGATTAAAGAAATATTAACGGAAGAAATTATAAGACAGAATTGACAGTAAATTAAATAAAGTGATATTAACAATAATATAAAATAAAACGGATAAAGATACCTTTAGATAGGAAAGGAATGAACGTTGAGAATGTTGAGATTGAAATGAAGAGAGAGTATTTTTTTTTAAATTTAAAAAAACTGTTAAAAGGTGGGAGGGAGAAAAATGCTTATACAGTGAGGCGTTTTTTTCTTCATTTTTTTCATTTACCTTTTGTTTCAGTTTTACGTGCGCTTCTTTTGCTAAGCAACTATATGTGGAAAAAAAAATTTAATGAACTAATAAGAACAATTATCTTTGGTACTTCCTTTTCGTACTGATATATTTCCGCTTTAATGCTACGAGCAGTCATAGTCGCAAACATTGCTATAAAATGAGATGAATTCACATTTTATACAAAAAATAAATTGTGAAATCTATAAAAGCTATGTGAAAACTATGACATTTAACGTCAAGACAAATTCAAGAGAAATCATCAACATCAAGAATTTGAGAGAAAATTGCTGCTGTTAATTTAGCGGAACTGAAGGGATTTATGTTTAACCGTCGCCTTTAGGGAGATATTTTTTTTTTGTTACACAAGTTTTGATTTCATTTATTTGTCCAGCAGTAATATTTAGGAAAGCTTGACAATAAAGTTCAGTATTTTTATTACTAATTTATTTCTTTTATACCAATTTATGTGAAAAAATAGGGCAAAATATTACAAATGATAGAACGTTCTTTTTTTCGTAATTTTTCAAACAGAGATTTCTTTAAATATTCTCATCATTTTTTTCTTTTATCTAGTAATAAAACTGATATATATATGTATACAAAATATACAAGAAAAAGGACTAAAACACTTTTAAACAATTCAGTGCACGTATTGCTTTGGGTAAAAGCAAACTACAGTTATATATGGCTTTATAAATCTATAGCAATGTTCATAATATCATTTCTAAAAGAAGTTACTATTCCCTATATATTGGAAAATATGGGGATTCTAAAATTTAAGTATTTTTTTTTTTTTTTTTTAATAGCCATGAAATAAATTTAAGTGCAAATAGTTTTGCACAGAATCATAATATATAGCTACTATATTTTCCAATAACATTACTATAATATTTTCCAATCATATTTATATGATTTATGTTTTTTTTTACTTTCTCTTATTACTGATAAAAAAAAAAGAAATACTGTGATCGTGTCAAATATATTTTAGTTGAGCTTACACTAGAAATACATGTTGTGAGGCCCCATAAGTGTGAGAAAAAAAATTTTTTTGAGTAGGTTGGTGTGTTTGAAATGTTTGTGAATCCAACTTTACATTCCGTTTGAGTATTATCCTCATCAGTTCTGACAGGAAGTTTATCTATCAATTATCACTTTACTAGATGGATTTATTTTTTATAGGTTATACACTAATTTATAAAGTGAGTATAATTTATTTATTTTTTTTTTAGCTAGGTAGCTTTAAAAACCAATTTTTTAGCCTTCAGCAATTGGTTTATTATTTCTTACAATGTATTCAACTTTTTGGCTTTGTTTTACGCCATTCTCAAGAATAAAATGAAGTAAGTACTGATTGATATAAGCTAATATAGTATTAATCTTAATTATTTGCATAAATAGTTATAAATGCCCCATCATTGTTTATTGTTAATATTATTACATTAATAATTTAAATAAGTCATTGTTATTGAGTTTATTTGCTCAAATGTCATGTTGACATTGATGACTATTGTTGAGAGTAGTAATTTTAATTAAGAATTCAAATATATATACAAAAATGGCATATCTAATCAAATAGAAAGAAATCTTAATTAAAATGACTGTTCTCATCAATAAGAAACATGACATTTCAGCAAATATACTCAATAATAATGACTTATTAAATTTTTTAATGTAATAATATCAACAATTAACAATGATGGGATTTATAACAAACTAGATTAATACTATACTAGCTTATATATGAAGTACTTAATTCATTATTATAATATTACTCTTGAGGATAGCGTAAAAAAACGCCGAAACAAAAAAAAAATTCTGAAGGCTAAAAATTTGATTTCTTCGGTTACCTAGCTAGAAAAAAATTAATTATATATAATAATTAGAATTGAATATCTTTTCAACATTCAGATTTTGTAGAAATTCAATTGAATTTACTTAATAGCTTTTTTCTTTGTTTTAGTTTTGTACGATTTTCCCTATAAACACACCAAAAGGTTTCATCAAAACTTGGCACCACATTAACTATACATGCAGAGAAATTTATCACTTTTGTTTGAAACTTTGTTCTGAGCAAGTTTATTAAGGGGGGGGGGAAGCGTTTGGGAGAGGGGTTAAGATTATGCTTTCCAAGTAAAGGTCAGGTTCAGTTATTTATACGAGTTGTACCATCTATATAATATTGATTAGAATTTAAAAATATATTTCCCCAAATCCGAGTATGAAAAAAAAAATAGACGGACCGAAAAGTGTGACTTTAGTGAACAGTTTTTTTCAAGTTTCGTGATTTTCTCCATAAAGACGCCCGCCTACGATTTTTATGTGTACTTGATACACAGAGACATATTTTTTTCGTAATATTTTTCCGATAAAATTGATTTTAGAGGGGTTTGGGAGGAGCTGAAATGTCACGCTTTCCTTCAACAAAATCGTCTTATTAATCTCAGATTTTATCATTGATGAACCATTGAAGATTTAGTAAAAATCAGAAGAAAATTTATCAAAAAAGGTTTGTAAATTGCTATAAGAGAAACGTAAGAGTGTTTCACACCAGATTTTTGTTCACAGTAGAAGTAATAAAATGATCACATTTGTCTTTTGTATGCGGTTCCAGGAAATAAATTGCGTATATTACTATATATTAACATTACTATAATATAAATATTATTGTAAATTTAAACAAAACAACTAATCTTGATTTTTTTGTTTTTTTAATTATCATTATTTAAACAGTGCTGTTTATTCTTATTAGTATTTCATCCCTTTTAAAATCTTTTAAGTGAACTATTTTTCTGGCAACATTATCACATGTTTACAATATTTTACAACACGACATAAGTTGCTAATTGCTGGGTCAAAAAAATGTCAATGTAAACGTGCCTTTAAAAATTTACAACTGCATTCGGTATATAACGAACAAACAAATGTACTCTTAATGAAAAAACATATGAGGGAAAGTATCTGAAAGCCCTACCAAACAATATTAAAATTTCAGTGGAAGAGGTGAGCTGAAAGAAAACTCCTTGAACATGGGGATTAGGATGGGGACAGAAGTAGTATAGAATTTACTGAATATCGGCATATGATTTAAGTGCGATCCCAAATGGAATCTATAGGTCATTTTGCTTGGATGGAAATTGTTTTTGGAATATAAAGAAGGACAACGCTACTTTTTATTCACAAGAATATATTTGAATAAAAAGATTATAGTCGAGCTTAAGAGCAAGAAGAATTTAAGAGTTAGCGGATGATTGTTGTTCAATAATGATAATTATTGATGATTGTACTCTGCGACTTGTTCTAGAAGATACACTTGTTCATAACCTTATCTTATTAAAAGTTATAGGATCATAGCATTAACAATGATATGACAAGACCGACTGTAAACTCTGTTCAAAACTGTCTGATATGTTCTTGAAGATTCACTTCTTAAGACTAAATGTAAACTTAAATCTCTTCTTACTAAGACTAATATAAACTCACTTTGAAACTGTATTATGTGTTCTTGTAAACTGTAGTATTAATATTGATCGTTCTGAAATTCTTCTTATTAACACGGATTATTACAGTAAGTTCGATCCCGAAATACATAAATGAACACTGGATTATTCCCTCCTTGGCGAAATGGGCGGAGCTTTTAGTTAATTAGGTCGACGGGCTGATGGCACTTAGAGCGTGTAGTAGTGATTTAGTGGTGATATGGATGTTTAGTGGCGCTGTACTGTGATAATGATAAGAAGCATAGTATTACAACCATAATAAATTTAAGAATTACTGAATTGGAAAGATTAGTTAAGAGATACCCATAAAGAGGAAGTACATTAGCCGTTACAGCAGGAATTTGGTATCCTTAACTGGTTTCCCAGCATAAGTAATCATACTTACAGAAGTAGTTGAGGTAAAACATGTGTGTCGATGTGAATTTAGCGTACTCACAGACAAAATTTTAACTCTCATACACACTCTTACTTATATATTATACATTTTATACACAATTACATTCTATGTGCAGAGAGTGGGCGACAATAGAACTTTAAGATCCCATGGATTTGACTGTCATTCCCTCTACACATATATCACATAACATCTTGGATATAAAATAAAAGATGGCTGAATACTTACTTACATCCCATCCAGATTGTCAAGTTGTAAGTTAGGCTTTTGTTATTTAGGGAAAGTTAAGAGCAACCATCAAGTACCTTAAAGTTTCTGAAGGGCGGAAGAGCTAGAGAAAATCAAACTTATTTTCTTGAGTTATGAGGACTTGTTATGGATAGTTTTGGGATGTGTGGGGAGTTTTGCTATAAAAATGATACAAAGATAAGGGCTAGGATGTTTTCTTGAGAGACACCAGTAAGCACTTGAAAAAAGCGAGATTTCGTGATACTAGCGGATCGAGAGAAGTAATAATCAGATAAGAACAACTTCAAAATAGGTTAAGCAAAATAAAGGGAAAGATGCCATTTGGCTTCAACAACAAACCACATTGCCAAATGAATCAACTAGGTTATATTGATAAAGATGACGGTTCATAAGAAAGTTTAATATATTCTGCCGACATGTCTCATGCATTCATCAGATGTCTCTCGTTAATGAATGCTGGGCTCTTGAACAAAGTTGATGTGGGTAAATATTGATTTTCATCCACGCCATCTAACTTCAAGTTTGTATCATTTGTGAGTGATTATAACCGTAAGATTTTCGTCGAAATCATTCGACTTTATAGAGAATAGATTTTTCAGTTTTTTTGCGATTTTCTGGAAAAACGGCTCCAATAATTTTCTTTAAACTTGGTATATTAACTTATCATATAAAGAACTACTTTTATTTGAAACATTTCTCCCAGAAAATTCATTTAAGGGGTGTTCTGGGGATGGGTTGATCTTAGGTTTTCCTCCAATGTTTCACTTTAGTTTAAACATTTTTAGAAAAAATTTGTATTTGAAGGAGTACAGCTGAATTTCTGGAGTAAAATTTCAAATGTTATTTGGGTTTCTCTAATGTTATTGACGCTGGCGCTGCCTTCTAGACTGTAATATAGCTACAGTTTTACTGCAAACCGTTATCCTCTTTCTCAATTTCTACTACCTCTCTTACAACACATTTGCAGTAATTGTTTATTTGGGCAAGGACTTTGGTCTGCTCTGTTTCTTTCCCTAAGTAATGGCAGCCATGATCTGCTTAGACGAAGTCCATCATCTTTATTTAAACAGTTCTCCCCTTTCTCAATAACTACTATCTCTGTCTTATGATACGTTCGAAATAATTACTTATTTGGGCAAAGACTTTCGGTGTCTTCATGTCCACTCGTAGACGAATGTTCTGCAAGTGTAGAGTTTTCCGTTTTGCTATATATGACACAATGAACATGCTCTTTATGTCACGTTGTGATTAATCTCTTTGTCTGTCCTATGTACTTCATAGCTTCATGGAACCCATAGAACATATATTTTGTATTGGAACTGCGAAACATTTTAGGAATTTGAATGATCATACAATCCTATATTTCTGGAGGTATGCTTATATTTATTAGGACGAAGGTATTTATTAGCGTCAATGTATATATTTTAGATTACAATATGTTTGTCCCATGGGGTTAGGGTACCAATTGAGGTATATAGTGATAACTTTTGGTATTGTAGAAAATGATGTACATTATTTTTATTTCGGAAGTCGCAGTTCATTAGTGCAGAGAGTTAGATTACGGGGTCTCTCTGTATAAGATCGGACAACTATAAGAGATAAACAGAAGAGAGAATATTCTTGGTGAAAACTGTTTCAAAGTTAAGAAAATACATAATCTATTAATACTTGGTTAATACTCACCTGAATCGTGCCTATCCCTGTCCGGACTTTTGGCCATAACAGATGTTCTTTTGGATGGCATCGGTAGTGAAGGTTTAGGTCGACCCTGCATAGCGGCAAGAGCTTGTTGTACAGCCTCCTGACGTACTTCTATAACAAAAGAAAAAACAAAAAACATATATGTATATTTTAATACAGAATAAAAATGCAATAAATCAAATTTGTTAATTGCCAAAATAATGTTCCAGTAAAATAACGAAGAATTTCGTTCATTAATGCAAGGTATGCATATGTTATAAATTAAACTAATTATTTAAACAAAAAATTAGAAAAAAAAAAAAAGACCTCCATTATTTTTATAAAAACAAAAAAAAAAAAAAGGCCGGCGACAATAAATGTCCAGCTTTCCTATTTTCGTTTATTTTTTTACCCGAATATCAGATATTTTTTCCTGGTCCAATAGTAGAGTTCATGTAGCGCAGACTGCACTAGGGCATCATCACTCTTACAGCAGGCCATGATTGTGCTATTTATCGTGTGTGGTCACTACCATTTACATAAAAGACCCTACTTGACAAGGAATCCCTTTCACAGAGCAACACCACAATGTCAATAACTTGTCCTATCCATTACAATACGTTTGCATATATATCGTAATGGCTGCTTTTATAGGTTTCTTTTTTTTACTTTCTTTTATTGTTTAACTTTTTTCATTATATTTTGTTATTGGTATTCCAACAATTTTTACATTCTATTAATGGTAATAAAAGGTACAGTGATCGAATTAAATTTTCAAAAGGCCTATATTTTTTGAGGTTCCTCCTACAGTAAGCAAAAATGCTCTTAGCGATTGTTTTTCTATAAATAACCAAATTAAACCAAATAATGTATTGTTAAAATTAAAACTTCAATTTTCCATATTATAGTTTAATTGCTAATGAAGGTTCAATTAGTTTGGAAACGTTGATTGAAAATTTGAACTTAGTTTATTACTAACATAATTTATAAAACTAATACTTTTATTTAAAACCTTTTTTACAGTTTCTCTTTACTGTTGGTAATGAATTATTGCAATCGTGTGTAAAATTTCGAAATTTTTTGAATTTTTACCGGAAATTACATATTTTGAAGTTCTCTCCACCCTTGGCAGGAAAAAAAATGATTTTCGTGAATGGTCTCGTTTGTTTCAGTCAGAATATTATGTGTTATCTATAAGTGTATGAATAAAATATCTCAAAAAATGAAAATGGCGCTCAAGGAAGCTCAAACGTGGGTTATAGAAACGTTTAGTTTTTATAATCGCATCTGTCACGAAGGTTTCGATTAAAAATCTATCAACCGGATGTACAACTTAATATTAAGGTTTTTTTTTTTTTCTTTTTCAGTCTTTCTCCGATTTTCTCACAAGTGTCTCCAACTTTTTTTTCTTTAAACTTTGTTTACTGTCTACAAATAAATAAATATCACTTTGGAACATTTTTCAGAGTAAATTGTTTTTTTTTTCCTTGGTTCGTTTTGGGGGAATTTCAGAGTTTACAAAATTTTTCACTTAATGTTTACAAACATTTAGTTGGGCTGGGCTTTTCATAAAGAAGTTGGTAAGATTTGTACATGTATACGGAATGTGAATTGTATGTCTGTGTAGTGTAGTTTGTGGTTCTATTATGTACAATATATCGAATTAAATTTTCCAAGAACCTATATTTTTTGAGGCTCCTCCTACAGTAGCAAAAGTGTTCTTAGCGATTGTTTTTCTATAAATAACCAAGTTAAACAGTTTATCAATAGATTTATAAATGGTTTTATAAATACTATTTTTAGTTCAAATAATAAACTGAGATAAAAATACAATCACAATGAAACGATATTATATCATTTGGTGACCTCATATTGAACTTGAATACATAATATAATATGGAATTCCAATTTCGAACAAAAAATTTCGTTTAACAAATCGGAAGTGTGACCTTAATGAATGAATTGGTTTTGGATTTTTTTTTTTTTTAAGACGCGTCATCTATTCACTGACACCCGGAGCTTTTTGCCGGCCAACAGACAGTGTTCTCTCCTAACAATAACACTCAAAATTAGTTGTAGAGGCCTCTAGGAAGAGAAACTCTAAGGACCACTGGACTGGAAACACGGGACCTCTGCCAGGAGGTTACTTACAGCTAATAGCTTCCCTTAACCTGGTATGTTAACTATACAGATAAAAACTTTATCTTCATAAAAGTGAAAAAAACTGATGTAGAGTGGTTCTGTCAATAACCATCAACTCAATACCACTCTCTCCTACAAACTTAGTTCACTACCTTGTGATGTACATTGACAAAAGACTAACATGGAATCCACATACAAAAAAAAAAAACAACTGGAACTTAACAAACGGAATAAGTTACTACTCAGACTAATAGGAAGACGATCGAAACTACCTCTCGAGCACAAACGACTAATATACAACTGTATACTCAAATCTATGGACTTAAACTGTGGGGTTCAACCAAGCGCTCAAATTCCCAGAAAACTCAAGTCTTTTCAGTCAAAAATACTCCGTCAGATAACAGATGCTCCATTCTATGTCTCTAATTCCATCCTCCACAGTGATCTCAACATCCATATGTATCTGAAGCTGTCAAATATAAAAAATTCTATGACTCTCTTGTCCTCAACTCTAATCCTCTTGTTCAAAATCGAGCCTCCACAACTATACCAGATAATCCACCCTGTCGACTGAGCCGCTGTTGGCCCCCGTGATCACCTCCAGCAATAGGAAGTAACTCTTGTGAGAGTGTTACCGCTGTGTAGCTTCTCTCCTCCAGAGCTAATCACGTCATTCACCATCACACATCATCATCCTATTCACTTATTATATTTATTTATAAAGATTGTAAATTCGAAAAAAAAAAAGAGTGGTTCTGGAATTTTAATTAAACTGCCTCCAAAAGTATTGTTGGTTGAGAAAAAGGGTGGTCACTGCTATACAATTCACACTCCGTATACATGTATAAACCGTTACCACCACCTTCTTTATGACAAGCCCAACTTAAACATTAACAAAAAAAAAAAAATAAATAAATAAATAAATGAAAAATTATATTAATTGCAATATTTCACTCCAGATTTTTTGGAGTGGCTAAGTGTTTTCTGGAGGGGTTAAGACGTTACGTATCATTCTATCATGGTTCCACAATGATGATAAAGATATGGTGGGTATGAAGGGTAATTAAACATTTAAAAATTTGGGAATAGCCCAGAACTTTTTATAAACTGTTAGTATTGCAATTCCTCTCTTTAGCAAAATGCAGAATCTAAAGTAATTTCAATATGATGAAAATCACAGTTCTGACGAATAAAAATGTCATTACAAAACTGGAATCTGTAAAGACATTTTTTTTAACTTCAGAAAATATTATGGAAACTTTTTAAATATAAATACTATTTTTAATTCAAATAATAAACTGAGATAAAAATACAACCACAATGAAACGATATTATATCATTTGGGTGACCTCATACTGAACTTGAATATGTAAATATATATACTGTAGATAATATAAAAGAAAATTTACTATATTTTTTTCACTTTCTATTTATAATAATTATACATCAAATCGATATATAAACTACGTCACCCTTGTATAAATAATAACAATGTAATAATATAATAATCTTGAATTTACAATAAAATTATGTTATGAGGAGATTACAAAATGTTAATATAGGTATATATATACTTTTTTTTTCTAAATAAAAATAAGACTTATTTGCACGACTTGATCAGAGAAGAGGTTATAATATTAACCAATGATATCAGAATTATATAATTTATAATTTAAATAAATTTGAAATAAGTTTATTATTAAGCGACATAAATTTCAATTAAGATTTATTTAAATCATAATTAAATAATAATCATATAAATTAACAAAGTCTTTGGCGGCATCCAAAAAATACCCTTGGCCTCTAACACTAGGTACTTAAAATTGTTGAATACGCTGTTAAGCCCGCAATGCTGGATAAAATCACATAGATACTATTTAAACTGTGAGTTATTAAATAGGGCAACCATTTATATTTATATTGTATCATTTTATTTATGTCCTCACGCGTTGATCTAGTGCAGTGATGGCGAACCTTTTGAGCTCGGTGTGTCAAAATTTTGAAAAATAGAAACATATAATTCTCGTGGCGTGTCACTCATCAAGTTAATTATTTGTTTAATGCCATTTAAAATACAAAAGCCAAAATTATGAAACCAATAGTTTACATTTAGAGATTTGTCTTACATATTTCATTGACACTTAACATACAAAATCAAGTAATATATATATAAAATATAATTGAACAAAAACAGAAAAACAATATAAATTTATACAATTAGAAAATAAATATATATGAGAAATTAGTGACTTTTTTGGTGTGGTGGTTGGTTCCGCAGAGCTGGAAAGCATCAGAGACATTTTCCGTGGTAGCCTGCTTCATTTTGTGGTCATCGACCGGTTTCGGGCGTTCGCCCATCTTCAGGATGCGTTTTTCAGACAGTGCGACAACACAGACTTGAGTGTGAAAACTAAGTTTGCTCTGTGCATGTCGGTGTTGTCACATTGTTTGAAAAACGCATCCTAAAGATGGGCGAACGCCCGAAACCGGTCGATGACTACAAAATGAAGCAGGCTACCGCGGAAAATGTCTCTGATGACTTTTTTGATGCTGAAGTTTGTCTGCTAAATCTTCTATTTCGGGTTTATACTTGGTACATTTCAAGGCCAAGCAAGCGCCACTGACTTCATCTGTTAACCGATTCCGTTTGTTTGTCTTAATATTATTTAATGCTGAGAACAATGTCTCACAAAAATATGTGGATGAAAAATTTGTTAGCAAAACAACTAAAGGAGATCTCGAGGAGCGGTTAATAAAATGTACACTTTTTTTAAAATCTTTTCCAACGTTTCGACAAATTTATTGTCTTTTTCAGGGATAAAATTAAAAAAAATGTTAATCGGTATTTATAATTTCCATGAAACAAACTAAACACAAAATATGTAGTAAACAGAGAGAGTTGCTAACTATATGAGCTACATTATCAGAAAAAAAAAGATTTTTTTGAATTATGAAATTTTTTATCTTTGAAGATGCGTGTCACCAAAAATGAGCTCGCGTGTCAGCACTGACACGCATGTCATAGGTTCGCCATCACTGATCTAGTGGCTAGCGCACTCGCCTTTGGTGTGAGAATTCAGGGATTGATTTCCATGAAGGCAAAATCGGTGTTGACCCAGCATCATGAAAAAAGTGGGAGGCTACACTTGGTAGCGCCCTAGATAGCGAAGGCCGGAACGGCGAAGGTGTGCTTACCACACGCCCCCCCCCCATACAAATCGCCGTCTGGGCAAGCCTTGCCCCTTCATGGGCTGTTGCGCCATAGGTTTTTTTTTTTTTTAATCATTTTATTTATAACAGTTGATGACTGTTTTAACAACTACAAATGAAACTAGATTTTCATTTTACTATATCTAAACTAGGTGTTGATATCCTATAAATAGAGAAAGCTAAAATTATGAAATATTATCATACTTAATGATTTTATTTACAGCCAAGAGAGAGTACTGTGGTGGTAAATATGATCAAATTATACATCGTAGTTCAGTAAAATGATGTTTGAGTTTTGCTTAAAATGTTGTAAAAAAACCAAATACTCCCTTCTCGTATTCCAACAGTTTAATTTCGTTTATATTCGGAAATGTTGTTTTTACTCATTAATTATTATCATCCCTAATGATTGATGTGCTGATCATATTAAAATAGAACTTTAGAGAAAAAGCCAAATTATTAGAGATCCTATAATTCTAAAAACTGTGCAGTGAAAAAAATGTTCAAATGCCAATTTTTTTTTTTTTTTTTTTTTTTTTGATCAGAAGAAAATCATTTCTTGAGGAGAACACGAAATTGAAAATATCTCTAAGTATCCCTTCTGCCTTACGGCATCTATTTGATATGCTCATTTTTTTCTGCTGAATCCATCAACTTCGCAAGTAGAAGTTTTTTAATGAATTCTCTGCGAGCGTCTTTTGCGCCTAACAATCTTCTGAGAGAGAGATAAACAACTCATCAAAAACTTATCCACTTTTTTTTCCGGACAGTTTTGATCTTCGAAAGTTTAGAAGTTTAATGTGAAAATTGTTTCTCTCTTTTCCCTGTAATTCCATCAATGGATGAGATGACGAAAATGACTCTGGCAATTAATCAGAGGGTTAATATTTTATAGTAAATTTCGGGAAGATCGAAAGGCCTAAAAGTTCGGCCTATCTCATTCATTCCAAGTTCAAGAACCAAAACTTCATTCCTCATCTCTATCATCGCATCTCTAAACCTATACAATGTTATCTAGGAACCTGAATTTAAAACATATATATATATCTGACGAAAACTCCATACGTTTTGAAACGATCGCAACAAGTTCAAAACTTGTCCAAACTATTCCAAAATTGTTTATACTAAACAATATTGTTTATTCTAGTTTTTCTAAAACAATTTAGAATAAAGTTTAAACTACCACTTTGTTAAAATTAATTGATGAATTTTATTCCTTAGTTGGATAAATCCCAAACAAGCTAATTGATCATGAGCGATTTATATGATGAACTACAATCTTAATCCCTATTATAAATCCGTATAATTCTCTTAAAAATTAAATTAAAATATATTTGAATAATTTAAAGATAAATACAAAATGGTAAAAAAAAAAAAACCTTTCCTGAGCATTGAACCAGCAACAGAAGCAGATAAATGGAACTTGCTTTTAATTTCTTTTCTTGAATTAAAGTTAAAAAACAATGTATTTGGTTGAAACAAAGAAAAATTCAATTAAGAATTTATTCAACATTCTACTAATCCTTTTTCAGAAAAAGAAAAAAAAAAGAAATTAAAAGTAAAATAGATTATGGTAGAGAAAGTGTGTGTGGGGGAATCGAGAAACAGAGAAGGATGGTAATTAAAAAGTGTAATCTGTAAAGTTTAAACCAAAAGCAAACTGGTTATGTAAGTGATGTCTAATACTTAAAACAATATCCCTCTAATATATAAGAAAACTATAGTTATAATAATTGGATTTTGCTGTTAATAATACAAAGTAACTTATATTGTTTATTTTTCTAAACAGAGGGGGAAATGACAACACACAATATAAACGGTATTGTTGAAATGGTTCTCATTGACTTGCTTATAATTGTTTTTCTGTTTAAAGTAATTAAAGATATTTACTAGAGATATTTACTAATTGTTGAAGAGGAAAAATAGAAACATAATACACAGAAAATAAAAACGAACAATGAAAATAAATACAAAGAAAGTTGGTTAACAAAAGTAATCAATAAAACTGTAGCTTTCAAAATATTTATATAATAAATAAATAAAAATAAATTTTTCCTATAATATTTACGGATTAGTTAATAATCATATGTTACGGTGGACAAACAACTGTCATTTTTGCTGGTAAATTGCATTCATTGGCCAACAATACTACCTATTTTAATTAAAAGCACGTTAAGGATGTTAATAAAGAAATCAAAAAAACAATATATTTAAAAATGAAAGATTTTTAAATTAATATTTTCAACATAATTAGATTAGCTGGAAACTAACAAAAAGAGTAGAAAGTAAAAAAAAAAAAAAGTGATGTGAAATTTTCTTCAGAGTAGGACTTTTACTGAAAGCTCAGTTCTGTAATGGAATAAATATTTCTGACTTGAAGAAAGTTCACTACAAAAAGCGCTGGCAATTTCATGCTGCTGATTCCAGCTGCTTCAGCGCTACGATTCTCACACCACGCACATTCAGCAAATTCTTAGCCCCTCTGTCACGCCTACGGAAGAATGAGCTACAACTTTCAAGCACCAAGCTTGGGGCAAGATCCCGCCAAGTGCTATAAAAAATGCTTAAACTCACCAATTGCAAAGCTAAAGCTGTACAAGTACCTTTCAAAAAGTTTAAAATCAACTTTCCAAGAATTCTTGGAACAAAATTAGAAACAGTCTGAAAAAAAATCATTCTCAAAGTATCTAGAAATCAAGAAATCAGGAAACAGTTTACAGAGTGTGTTCAAGAGAATACTAGTAAATTATCCAAGACTCAACAATACAGCTTTCAAAGTATTATAAAAAGTAACAATTCCTTAACAATTTACAAGAACCATTGTGAGGATTCTTTACTTAAACTTTCTTCAAGAAGCTGTTTTAAAGGCAAGAGGGTCTTCTACAAGCTGCCCATGATAGTCAAACTTGCGTCGCGGCTTTCCACCGTGGGAGCGCGTCAGACATATCGTAACTTTGGAACAAATATTTCGGCATTTTCCATAGTATCTCCAGTCTTCAGATTGCTTATCTTGCCTGTACGAACTTTAGAGGACAACTCTGAAATGATGAACTAGAGCTCAAAGAGATACAATTCACGTAACACGTATTAGCAGAGGATATGGAACAAGACAATTACATGAAAGATCCAATCCCTTCCGTATAAGAACTTCCCTCATTATTCACCACTGAAAAACAAGAGCAACTGATCGGTATTTTATCAGATTCCTTATTGAAATCAATGTTCGCTTCTTTATCATTAATAGAATTTTGGAATTTTTGTGAAGAAGCAGTTTCTCGAAGTAGCTAACAGGCTATTCAGCAAGTTTTAATCCCTTTTGCTGTATTGTGTAATGCCTATTTTTTCAGGCGGGCTTAACGTTCAACTACCAAATTAGGTGTCGCGGACGGGGGCGGAAGCACCTACTTTACTATTAACATTTTTTAAACAAATATAAAATTTAGCAGTTAGCTGGACTCGAACTGGGGTCCTCCCACTTACTAGTCCGTGCTCATAACCACTACACCAACACCCGCCCCTAATTGTGCCCTTTTCCCTTTTGCATTATCATATATTTGTGTGAGACAAGCTCTGGTTAAGGCAACCACCAAAAAAGAAGAAGAATGCAACTGAACATTGTGAAGCATATACGAATAGCATTGCCAAAACTTGGAACTAGATCTGAAGATTTGATAAACAGTGATTATTATTAATATTCTATTTATTAAGCATAGAGTCCTTTATTAAATTGTAGACATGTCAAAACAATCTAAAGTTCCTTCTCGAGTGAAAAATAAATTCTAATTGGTGCTAAGGAAGGTAGCTCAGTGGTAGTGCTCGGGACTTCCATGCAAGTCCAGTGTGCTACCCTTGGATTTGTTTTTTCCTAGGAGCCTCTACAGCTCACTGTTCGGTGATGGGCAATATTGTCTGCAACGAGAGAATAATGTCCGGAGGCCGGCAGTAGGCTCCGGACGCCAATGACCATTGTAATGGATTGCCGGTGGCGTGTCTTGCCTACAGTAATATCATAAGGCATTGCCTATAGCTATAGCAGCACTCCATATATCACCTGAAGCGTAACATATCTCCCTGACACAAACGGTTCAGATTCTAACCATACGAAAGACAAAGAACCGCCTATGTAACACTCTAGGAAACAGGAAGGAGAAGTTAAGGAGACGTAGGGGAAGCTCAGTCTGTCACTTTCTCACGCTACTACTACACACTCTTTCTATATTAACAATGTAAAATTCTGCTTACTTTGTTAACTCAATATATTTCAGTGTTCAGGACACCATCTATGGTCATTGGTCAATATTTGCATTGTCGCGCCTTAAAGAAAGTATAAATATATAAATATTAGAATTAATTATTGGTTCCTTGGGAGCTTTGTCTTATGTGAAGGAGCTTCAACCAGATTATATCTATCGCTAGTTTAGATATGTATGCAAACAACATTTTGGAAAGCATGTAAACACTACTTTAGGAATGTAATTAATCACTGGCAAACTGTGACCCAATGCAGACTAGAGATGAATGAAAGTGCTACTAAATATCAAATTTAGAGAAAATTGTTGAAGCTATTTTTAAGAAAAATCACAAAATATTGAAATCTCACATTTTACATTACAAATCATTTATATTTTACTTTAAAGAAAAACAAAAAAAGAAAAATCTGATTTGCATTTTGAGTTCCAATTAAGGAACAAATATTGGACGTTCAAGGCCCATGAGTCGGTAAGAAACTATGTATGAAAATGGAGGTGATAAATTTGTTTAAAAAAGAGTAATATAACAACAACAATTCATTAAGCAAGATTAATTATTTTGGGACTGTTGGAATATATCTGTACTAAATTAGGATTATTTTAGACAACATGGATTTAATTTATTCAATTTATTAAGAAAAGAACTTTAACAAAAAGGAAAAGAAGCAATGTGATATATATTTATTTATTTTTATTAAAAAATAAATAAATAAATGATATAAAAAAAAACAACATGAAATGACTAATGAGAAGTATTTTTTAATTGATTTTGGCTTAATTATAATTTACCTGTCATTTATTTTAATCTGATTGATTAATACATAAAATAAATTTATAATTTATTTCTTTTTATTATTAAATTTTATAATTCATTCTCAACATTACTAATTGACCAGAATAAACAAATACCGGAAATGTTAAATATAAAAAAACTTTACAGATTTTTTTTCCCCCGTCTCTCTTGAAATGTAAGCAATTTATTTTCTTTATACTATACTCTGCGTACACTCGTATATTCATGAAATTTGTTTTAATCAAACTATTATTTTTACCTTCTCATTAAGAGGAAATACTACGACTGAATCGAAGTTTTGAAATAGCAGTTTCACCGGAAGTAATAGATTTTTTTCAGATACCGTTTCGTACTAAAAAAATGTTTTTGGCTAATGAAGTCATGCGTGCGTTTGTATAAATTTTCTCAAAAATTAAAAGTCACCGGAAGTTTAAACCTGATATTTCCGTTTTTAATATTAATATTTGTCTTGGAAAATTTTATTTTTGGGAAAATTCTAGAGGAGGTCAAAAATTGAAATACCTTAATTAAAATGTCTTATATTAATACGATGTAATATTTCTAGATCTATATATTAAACTAAATTAAAAGCCTTACTAAAACAAAGTTGAATAATTTCTGTTAATAGTTTCTGCGGAGATTTATTTTTTGGAATTTTCTTGGAAACAGTTCTTTATATTTGGAAAATCAAAAAATTGTAAATTTGATCTTTTTTCATTATTTAGTTTTTCATAGTTCTTTTCTTAAATCTTAACCTGTCTCGAAATACTAAAAAAAAAAAAAAATTTCAGTAAAATCGGCTTTTTTCCGAACCTTTTTTTCAGATGTGGTGGTAATACATAAACAGAATACCAGATTGAGTTTCCTACGTTTTTGAGATATCTTGTTTCCACACATGCACATACATTTTTTCCATTCTCAGGGGACCACAACTTGTATTTCCGGTGAAAACTCAATCTTGAAAATTTGACCCGATCGCAATACTTCCTCTTTTATTAGGGAAATAGGGCAAGTAAAAAGAATATAAAAGGAACAGTACAATGTGGGGCACCTTTGGATTATAGTTTTACTTTATGCTACCAAATGGCTGGCATAGAAAGAGCATCTGGCAATGTGTAAAAAAAGAATAGTAATATATGCGGGCAATGCAGACCAACTTTAAACAGTACATGAAAAGAATTCAAGAATTATGTGGGTAAATTTATAACACTGAGGACAATGTAATAAGGTATACTTCAAGCATGATGGTGTGTTATTGAATTAGGAACAATAATGAATCCAAGTAATCAACAATAATAATGAGATGGAGGTAGTTAAAGAGAAATCACCGCTAAAACCTCCCCCTGGAGTTCAAACAACTATTGTATCCAAATTGTATTTTAGAGGGTGCGATTAAAGCAATAATATAACTCTGAAGGGCCCATTTGAATGTTTTGCATTAATTTGCGTTTTCTATAGTGTCACACTAACTTTAATATTGTTGGAAGTAGAATAAAGTAAAGTAATGCCTATTTTTTCAGGCGGGCTTAACGTCCAACTACCATATTTAGGTGTCATGGACGGGGGGGCGGAAGCACCTACTTTACTGTTAACATTTTTCATACCAATATAAAATTTAGCAGTTATACGCGGGACTCGAACTGGAGTCCTCCCACTTACAAGTCCGTGCTCATAACCACTACACTAACACCCGCCACTGGAAGTAGAATATAAATTTATGTACATCATTCTGCTATAGAAAAATTATGCTTACAGCTGTAGGAAAATCATGAGATCGGTAGTAGGGAGGAGGATTATCGAGATTGTGAGAGACCGGAGTATCGGTGTACTGTGCGAGGAGAAGCCATCTTTTATGTGCTATGTGAAAATCTTTTTGTCTTTGTATTAACTGTGTGTTAATTTTAAAATAAATTAGTTTATTATTCGATTATAAATAATCTGTTTGTTTATGTGCCTTGCTCCTTAATGTCAGAAAAAGGCAACACAGTTTATTTAGATAGAGTCCATTTCCTCATAATATTAAAAAAAATAGAATAAAAACTGTATATATATTTTCTTTGCTATTGAGTTTACAGAGACACTTTATTTTTCAAAAATTTAAGGCATTCAGGAGTTTAATTCCTTGTTCTAAATTTCTTCTGATTTCACCTTATTTCTTATGTAAAAAATTTGAGAACTGGAGCAAGTTGTGTGATATTTTATGTTTCTGTTGACGAAGTATTGAAATCAAACATGAAGGTTTGGCTCAAAATCCGACATTCTGAAGGGTAATATGTGTAGTTTATATATAATAATATATATATATATAGAATAAATACTTTGAGTCTCTTTGGAGGGAAATCCCAAAAAATTAAACATATCACTTCAGGGTTGGGCAATTAACTGACAATATATTTTTAACTGATATTTACCAGTTTAATAGTTGCAACAAACAATTAAAAAATATAGTTGGCAGCTGTTTTTGCAATTATATTTTACAACTAAAGAAGTAAAGAGATTGAACTCGGTTTGCCAAATATGAATCATATCATGTTGGAAAGTTAGAAATCAAAAATTAATTAGGAAATAAATATATAAAGCAGAATAAGTTGTAAACAAATAAAATAAAATAAAATAAAAGAAAGAAGATTCAAGTACCCTGTCGTAGTTGTGAGTTTCATAACTAATTACAAGCCACTACAACTGCTTTTGTAGTTGTTAATTATAACTACATCTCAACTAATGTAGGTAACTGTAGTTTATTTGTAGTTGTTACTACACTTAGCCCAACTGTATTAGACTTATGTAATCTTTGGCGCAATAGCCCATGAAGGGCCAAGGCTTGCCACACGGCGATATTTATGGGGGGGGGGGTGAAGCACGTGGCGGTTCCCACTACCGTTTACTACTGGTCTTCACTACGTAGGCTCACTACTAACTACAGTTCACAATTTTTTTTTTTTCATGATGCTGCGTCAACACCGTCTTTACCCTCACGGGAATCAAACCCTGAATTATCGCAACAAAGGTAAGTACGCCAGCCACTAGACCCAAGTGCCAGGACACATTTATATAAATATGTTAAAAATATATTATATAAAAATATTTCTGTGGAAATATGTTAAAAATATTCATTGTTACTTGTTTTGTTTTTGGATTCAGCCTTTAAAAGATTGTTTGCCTTAATCATAATTCCAAGTTTGTAGTATACTGGACATTAGAATTGTAAAAATTGATGTAAGAGAATATCTTGTCAACTACTTCATCCCAGAATTTTACCATTTCTTGTTTATATGAACAACTCAAGCAACAAATGGACCCGAATTCTCAATAATTTGTATAAAAAATACTCTAAGATTATTTCCAGCTGCAGGAAAGGAACATGATGGTTTAACACCAGAAATTATGTTTTAACTTTATACGATATAATCAACTAATGTAAAATAAAAATATAAATTCTTTTATAAAAGCTAAACTCAAATAATAACCACTTTAAGGAATTTGTTACTAAAAAATAAGTGTAAATTTGGTTTCAATTCTAAGAAAGTAATAAAGTGGAATAATTGATATTAAAAAAAAAACAGAAATAGAACTTTACTATTCCTATATACCATTTCGAAAACATTTATCAAGTACAATATGATCAGAAGTCATGGAATGTGAGAGGAAGAGATCGTTTGTATATCTATCGTCAACGACTTGCCTAACTGCTGTTAAAATCGTTGTGGTTGGGCCCGCAGAACTGGAAAATTTCAGCGATTTTTTACGTGATACTCTGCTGGTGGTCATCGACGGTTTCGGGCGTTCGTCCATCATCAGGATGTCTTGATAAACAGTTCGATAACAACAGACTTACACAGAGCAAAAATCAGTTTAAACACTCAAGATTGTGTAAACATATTTAGAGTGTTTAGTAAATAAGAGGAAATAAAAAAAATATAAGGTGAGCTCTTTTTACAACGTATTAGCTCAACCTCTGGTAGGCTCTGTACAGTAAATATAGAAAAGATAATTAATAATATAAATTGAGGTGAGATACTTCGGATGGGCTCTGATTAATAGAAAACAGCAATAATATAAATTGAAGAGTGAAAATATTGGTTGGACTGTATATAATATAATAATAAATAATGGGTGAGCAAAATGGGAAATTAAAATATTAGAAAATAATAAGGGAAAAATGAATATATTAATTAAAAATGAGTAGCAAATATTATTATTATCACTTTCAACAGCCAAAGGAATGGCGCTTACCATAAAACGCAGAATCCTAGTTACCAGTGCTGGAAGACTCATGTATCCTTAACCCATATCGGGGACAAGGGGAGAGGAGAAATAGCAATAAGGAAATAAATCTTATTGCCTGTAACTCTTGAGTCTTGATCCTTACACTGCTGTTTGGCTGATGATTGTAGATAATAATAATTAAACGGGCTCCCAGAAGTTGCACGGCAGGAAACCAACCGAAAGTAACACCATATGATTTCACAATGAGCGCATGCCGCTATGTCACAATGAATCTCATGCTCACAATGAGATAACTGAGCCGCTAAGTCCACAAAAATACCAGTTTATTAACACTACCCACGAAAACCAGAAGTAACAAACTTGGATTTTCACAATTAAGAGATACCGAACTGGCATGAATTTTATAGGTATTACACTGTGACCTATTCAAGGAAAAGTTGCATAACGACTTACTCCTTCGAACTTAAAATGGCGACTAACTGAGAGGGTAGGAAAATGCATAGGTTACCCCCTCTCTATTCTTAGGAGACTGCCTAATAAATTAGTAAATTATTATCAATGTACTACAATATCCCCCTCCAAATAAAATTATTGTGCGCCGTTGGTGGGAAATTTGAATTTAAATTAAATACCGAACATAGAGTATGTGAACATAGATATTTTGGTGGACCACCAAAATGAGCAATTTAACGGAAAAATTCTCTAACGCTGTTAACATTGATTGAATTAAAAATTCATATTTTTGTGAATTTTAAGATAAATTTAATCAGTGATCATCGACAGGTTTAGGAAGTAATCCAATCTTCAGAAGATATTGGTAAACAGTGTGTTATCGCAGGGCACCACAGACTAAGGCTTAAGGTAAACATATTATTATTACATTGTGTTTTTAAGATTTTTGAAATAGGTTTTGACTTGATTTTTAGAAATAGGTCTTGACTGTCAATGACTTGGATTTGAAATTCCACTTACATCTTACAAAAGGTTCTAGATTTCAAAACAGTTTCGGTTCAAAGTCAACTACAAGTCTTCTTTTTTTTTTAGCTTATACACGTTGTCCTTGCATTTGTATTCGCATGCTTTTGTGGGAAAATGAATATAGAACAATCAGAAGTTTTAAATTAATTGAATATTTGAATAAATTAGTCAAATGAAAGTTGAGAACTACGAGTCAATTTAGTCTAAGAACATAGTAGCTGTTATTTTCAGCGTTTCTGACAAATGTTCAATAGCGCACTCTTTTGTGAAAAAAAAAGTAATACGATTTTAAAACATATTACGTTAAAACTGAAGCATTGATATTAAACAAGAAAATAAGTAGTCCATTTTGAAGAAGGTCACTTGGTTTAGCAATTAAATTTAGCTTAAAGAACTAGGAAGTGGAGCAATTAAAATTTAATTTAAATTTGTTCAGTTTTTGATACCAAGAGGCAATAGAAATAAATGAGATCATTCATAGTGATAAAGTAGAAAGAAGATTATATCGAAATGATAATTATCCAAGAAAGAGGTTTGTAAAGTTGATAAAGAGATATCTAAATGGGTCAGATTACAAATTTTCCCCTCCATTTAACAATTTCAATCATCTTGAGAGAGGCTTGGGTGAATAGGCTTTACACAAAATTTTCAAAAATATTGAATCTCTCAATATATCGCAGTCCATTAATTTTATCCATACTTTGGGTAAATATGAATGGGACAGAGAAGATAGCGAATTTCCCAACCATCTTCATTCATGTTGTTTTTCGAATGTGAGTGACTATCTTTCAAATAAAACTATTTATTTGCAATGTGCGGTGGTTATTCAGGCAAGCATGACATCACACAATTAGGAAGATCTGTAATAAAAAATAGTTCAATTTCACAATTAACTTTATCAAAGAATGTTATAATTGGAGCTGCAAATACAATTAATAGAAAATATATTGATTCAATTAATAAGAAAGTAGTCACCACTGCTAACCATAAATATATTCTATTAAAATAATAACTACAAGTTATCTGCAGAGAAAGTATAAACTTATTAATATATTGTGGAACTGATGCTAAGAGAGCGAAAAATAAGTGTTCTGCTTGAATGTCTAATACAGAATGTCTTGAAAGAATGCCTTCTAATTGTTCGTTCAAATTTTCCCCTGTGAGAAGAACGGGTAGATAATGCTAACAAGTTCATGAACTCTAAAAGACAATCTTCTACCTGAATAGTCCCTATTCATAATATTGGTGACATTGGTATACATATTATTCATATGTTAAATATGTGGTTGGGTCCGCAATGCTGAATAACATCTATTATTTTGCTTCATTTTGTTGGATTTTGACCATCCATCGTGAGAGTAAGGTTTGCAATCAATTCGTGTGAAGAGATGTCTTCACCATATTTTTATGTCACAAATGACACTGGTTGATTGTATGTCCAACTGTCAACGCACAAGTTTTCTATAGTTTCTTCCAGCATAATCTGGAAGATTTGAGATAGGACTATGTGTACACAACATGTCGTTGCAAGCCCAGGTCCCAATGAACATGGATCCAGAAAGCTGGCTCACCAATATTATATCTTTGAAATGTTATTGATGTGTTATGTTGTAGTACCAGCGGTTATAGTAATGTGTAGCACCAGCGGTTTAGTAAAGGGCTTGTGTGTATGTAAGTTTTAAGAGAGAGAAGTATCAGAAATAAGAAAGTAGTCACCACTGCAATAATAAATATATTCTATTAAAATAATAACTACAAGTTATTTGCAAAGAATGTATTAACTTATTAATATATTGTGGAACCGGCACTGATGCTAGCTAAGAGAGCGAAAAATAAGTGTTCTGCTTGAATCTCTAATACAGAATGTCTTGAAAGAATGCCTTCTAATTGTTCGTTCAAATCTTCCCCTGAGAGAAGAACGGGTAGACAATGCTAACAAGTTCATGAACTCTAAAAGACAATCTTCTACCTGAATAGTCCCTTTTGCCAGCGAATGTTAAGATCTTCTTGAAATAATATTTTTCAAATAAAATATTTTTCTGGCATCCATCACATCCTCATAGCAGATCTAACGAACCGGACCTAACACATTGGTCCACTCGCTCATCTGATCTCATCCCAAAGGGTCTCTTAAAGAATAGTTTACACTAAACCTGTAAAACTGCTTTAGCACATTATAGTTGAACTCTTAAAATTATAAAATACTAAAATAGAACATTATTACAGCTGACAATATTTCATTAAAGCTTGCTAAATTTTGCAATGTCACCGGTAAGGTGAGGTGTTTTAATGAGGTGCAGAGCTTGCATTCGAGTTGGAGAGAGAAATGTTGAGAAAAAGCTTTGCCTTTTAGTTCCTTCATGGGAAAAAAAAAAAGACTTTCAACAATCACTTTAATTATTATAGGAAGTTAAATTCGTGCACTTAGTCATAGAGGATCAATGAACTGATAAAAAATAGACAAAAATAAAATTAAAGTCATGGCTGAATTGTAACTTTAAAATTTAAAAACGATTTATCTCACATATCACTAATGATAAATTACTTGCTCACTTTCTCTTAACTCTGCAAGTATTGTGATCGTTTTTTTTTGTTTTTTTTTTTAAATTTTTCGAAAACTTACGTTTTCACTGGATATACATTTTGTGATACCCTCAGTATAGAAAAAACGTTTTTAGTGTATGGCGTCTATGTATGTGCGTGTGAACAAAGTATTTAGGCGATTTTTCTTTTTTGTTTTGATCCAAGGAATTGATCTATCTCTAAAGCTCTCATCTTGTATTCTATTCTATTTTTTTTTTTTTTACCGCAAAAATCGGAATCCGAAAAAGTAGCGTTTATTTAATGCTGTTTGGAAGTAATGTAAATAATGTTTAAAAGAATTATTGTTGCTAATAATTAAAATATATTCTTTTCATATTTCTGCCATCCTTTAATATTTAAAACTATACCCTCCAATCTGAAATACTTTTGGTTCCCTTTCTCCAGGATCAGGCTCCCACTCATTCTAATTATATGTTTTTGACGTTGCGAACAAAAGTAATGTAGCAGAAACTTAACAAATTTTCGTGGCCACTTTCATACAACAGAAAATTCGAGAATATTATTATTTTTTTTTTAATAAGATGCACAACATCTAAGGTCATTCGCATCTGATATTTATCTTTAATTGACACTATACTGGCTAAACATATCAAAACATTACCCTAATCATAACTAAATTGCCTACTACTATATGTCTATGCTACCTATGTACCATATTAAATTTAAGAAATATGGTATCGAATTTTCTTCGGATTTTTTTGATTGCCTAAACCTAAAATAGAAATCAAACTATTTACACTACAGTAGTATTGATAATTTCAACTCACTAATAACTGAGATATCCTAATATATTACACGTTCAACCTAATAACACATTCACCCTAATAAATACAAGCAACCCAATAAATACATTCACGCTTCTATAACGTTCATCCCAATAAATACGGTCATACCAATAAACACTTTCGCGATTAAACAAGCATACTTCTCTTGCACACAATTAGAATAATGTGGTGGCGTATTCGATATTTTTCCAACGCATGAAGTCCTTAGTGACTAGAGTGGCATATGAAGCACAGTAGAGGGTCGGAGAGGAAGAGATAGACCGCGATGCATGAGGGAAGAGGGTATAAAAGAGGCATGCGGTAAAAGAGGAATTGCGTGGGGGGACAGGAGAGCATTGGTGGTGGACAGAGACGCGCACGCTAAGGCGGTAGAAGAGGCGCACGATTATGATGATGATGATCATGATTAAGTTAACCTAAACCTAAAATAAAACTATTTACAGCACATTTATACGATTATTCACACGCATGCCGAAGTGCCAATCCCGACCGACACCTAACCCACCAGGAAAACAGTGGCTCCCAACGAACATACTATGAATATTTTTCCTTTTTCACTCGATTATTCATTTCAATCTGTTAATTACCATTTAAGGATATCTGTGTAAATACTGATAATTTAACTTCTTTATATATATTTCTTCGAATGCCTTTTGTGATTTAATATAGACCAAATTAAGGAAAATCTCTCAGGGAAACAAAAAAAATAATTAAACAATTCATGAGAGTGTTGTCTCATGAAGTGTTATTAGTAATGATAAACTTGTTGTATTTTATCAGAGTGCGAAGAAATAATTACCACTAATAAATAATTAAAGAAATATTATTTTATTCATAAAATTAAAAAAGTAAATAAGTAAAATATTTATTCTATTTTGAAGTTGAAGTTGAAGTTAAACGTGAACATTACAACTATTTGACGGAAGGAGCCGTTCTAAGAAACCCATTAGGCCATTTGAAAGGCAGACACGTATTGTCCGACGTCATAAAAGCAGCTCTTGCCAACACAATTACAAACACCTGAACAACTAAGAAAACTGTAGATAGTACAATGCAGTTTTATTTTTATTCTCCAACTCAACCTCTCTATACACTGCAAATTTTAATTTAGTTTATTAGCAATTCTCTCTTGAATGGCGCCCCCCACCTTTTTATTTTTACTTGAAAGATTTTTATTTTTCTTAATTAAATGTTTTAATAATAAATGTAACATTAACTGTTTGTAATTGAAGTTTTCGGTGTTTAAAAAACATTTTAAAAACCAATTAAATGACCCCGCTAAGAATAGAAATTACTTCCTGGCAGTTAAAGTTAAAAGAAGAAAGTTTCAGACTTCTTGATGACTGCGTCATCAAAAATCACCGGAAATGAGCAAAAGTATAAAAATTGGTTGAAATACTTCGAACTGCGATGGGTATGCGTATGACTCATTGAGGAGCTAACTGGCTTTGTGCCTTACTCATTGACGCGATTGTACGCGTTTTTTTTTTTGACAAAAAAGCATTGTGTGGTGCTTGAACTTCTTGATTTTAGCACTACCTAACTTTTGGTTATTTCCAAAATTAAAACAGGCTATGAAAGAAACACGTAATAGTTCAATAAAGCGCATTCAAAAGGTCTGCAACCGAAGTTTCTTCAGACGATTTTAACGGAAAATATTATAAGGCTGTTTAACAACAATCGTTTCCTTGCGGTGTTCTGAGTCACAAGGAGATTATTTTGAATAAATAATAATATAAATATACATAAACCCTGTGTTTGATTTGACATCAGTGTATGTACTTATATGGGGCATACGGTGTATGTACGTGTGAGTTTATCACAATATAATAATAATCACAATGTATACATCGCTTATACACTGTATACGATATAAAGTTTATCATACAAAGCCCTTTTACTTAGCCTCACTGGCTACATAGTTGTGTAGAGTCAGTGTATAGACTGAATTTGCTCTGTGCAAGTCTGTGTTATCACACTATGTGAAAAACGCATCCTGAAGATTGGCGAACGACCGAAACCGGTCGATGACCACAAAATGAAGCAGGCTTCACGAAAAATGTCTCTGATGCTTTCCAGTTCTGCGGAACCAACCACCACAAGAATCAACCATCAAAAAGCCCTTTTAATTGTTTTTATGCTAATAAAAGGCTGTGATGGAACTAATGCAGTAATAATGACATTTTAAATAAAGAACGTTGTTAAATTTGAGACTGTAACCGTCATAACATAATTCTTTTCTTTAATTCTAACCAGTTTTGGATTTTCCTCCATTGTCAGATTTGATCAAGTCTGTAAAAGAGACGCTATTTTGTCACACACTTACTATACGACTCATACAAATGATACTCTTTTTAAATAATGTGAACATAATATTTATATACAACAAGGTCAGAATTAAGACAAAGAAAATTGGTTGTGAAATCTCTTACGACATTCTCTCATACTATTGGCAAATTTCTTAAAAACTGAGAAGTTTTACAAAACTTTCTAGTGACCCTTAACTAAATGGTAAAATCATATTGCATACTTTATGTTGGAGAGACAAGATATGTATGCTTTATGTATACCAAAAAAGCAAGGTAACATCTCACACCCTCAGGAATATCCTATAACATCGATTTTTCCAGAATAAATGTTTCAAATAAACTTAATATGTTTACGCATGTCTAGGGTCTATACAAGTTCAAGGAAAATATTTAGAGGTTGTCAAGTAACTAATAAAACCTATTCTACATAAAATGGTATTCAAGTCTCAACGTTTTCAACGTTCACTCCTCTCCTACCCTAAAGAGTTCCTGAAGAAGGGCACCAATGGTACCCGAAACATAGAGCAACAAAGAATTCTTTTTCTTTAAAAACTGTTCTGGCCATTGCCGTACAAACATCTCATTTCTATTCCTATATACCTTTGGCTGTAAACATCTTTAGGAGAATTTGAATAAACTGTAAAAGTCCCTATTCCCTCCCTATTTAATCCCTATACTAGTTGTGGAATGATCAATGCGTTCATCAGATTTGATCATAAATCTTGGTGCTACTACCACCAAGATTGCTGTACCAGCGATTGCTCCAGACGGGCTCTCGTCCAGATCCTTCTGCGCTCATCGCCGCGACCCACTTACTCGTCAAGATATAAATAATAGTAGTATGAAATAAGCTATACGTATAATTAACAACATCGCAATTAAAAAAAAAAAAATATACCTAACATTAACTATGGGGCAAACTGGACAGAAGAATTAGGTTCGCACCATTCTTTGTGAAGGATATTTTGGATCATACCTGAAAACAATGTAACTAAATTCAAAATGTGGCTGGGTCCGCAATGCTGGATAACATCTGGTATTTTATCCGTCGTAGCATGCATATTGGTTTTGTTGATAACCTTCCCACATACATACAACCAACAAGCGTGAGTCTACAGAAACATTTCGTTGAAGTGAACTCTCTACACGAACTTGGTGAATTTGCTCTGACGATGGATGAATATCCAAAACCATCCGGAACCAAAACCGGTCAGGAACAAAAACCATTATGCATGCTACGACGGATAAAATACCGGATAACTAAATTCAATTTGATATTCTCCGAAATAATTTGATAAATCGAATGCTCCAAAAAAATATTTATGGCAGGAATAATAATAAATTGTGGTGATAATTAGACGAATCCAAAAAAAATATTAATAAATCAGTAATTTTATTAATAAATTGTAAAAAATATAATTTATATAAAGATGAACATTAATATTTCAGAGACATTTTCCATGGGAGCCTGCTTCATTTTTTGGTCATCGACCTGTGTTTTGGGCGTTCGCCCATCTTCAGGATGCGTTTGTCAGACAGTATGATAACACAGACTTGCACTCGCTACACCAATCAGGTTTTGGTAAAAAATCTATGAGAGTGGAAATGCAACAACTATACTATGAATGTTTCTGTCAGTTTTTCATTAATTTTTTTTCCCTCTAAAATGCCCCCTTCCCTCCAACGGTTTGCTTTAAATATTAGATTGCTAACATGGCGGCAGATATAACACTTTCTAGTTAAAATATATTGTGAGAAAAAAAAAAACTGATTTAAAAGAGTTCTGAGGAATCTGTAACCTCAAATTTTAAATTTTCTTTGCGTTTGTTCAATAATTATTGGCTCTGTCTTCTGGACTGTAATGCTACTACTACCTGCCTTGTTTAATATCTCCATCATCTTTTTTATTATTTATATTAGGGCAGAGAACATAATATTTCATGAGTAAAAAAAATCAATCAATGTTATATTTGAATTAATAATAAATAGTCGTCATGTAAGACTTATTTTTCAATTTCACTCCGCCTGAAACAATCATCACCCCTACTATTTAAGTTATTCAAAACTTTTTACTTTCTCTTACTCCTAGTAAGAGGAAGTATTGTAATCGTGTCAAATTTTCGATATCGAGTTTTCACCGGAAATATCCGTTTTGAGGTCCCTGAGTCCAAAAAAATGGTTTTTAGCAAAATGGTGTCTGGTGTGTGTATGCATGTGAACAGCATAGCTCAGAACGAAAAACCGTAGAAAAGTTAAAACTTGATATTCCATTTAGGCATCACCGTGGAATCTGACACTACGTTATCTGTCAAAATTCCTCAACCGGAATACCACTTTACTAGTTAGATTTTTTACTTTTTTGCGATTTTCTCAAAAATGGCTCTGACGATTTTCTTTTAAACTCGAAACATCAACCACACATACAAAGAGCTACAACTTTTATTTGAAACATTTCTCCGGGAAAATGCTCTGAAGGGCACTTTTGGGGGAGGGGTGGGGTTAGATTTTCATCTAAAGTGCTATCCTAGTTGATTATACAATTCTATCATCCAAACATAATTAGTTAGAAATAAATGGATGGCTGAAATTCCAAGTTTCAAGAAAATTAGTAAACCGGAAGTGCGCTTTTACTGAACAGTTTTTTCAGTTTTCGACGAATTTCATTAAATTTGGTACACAAACTATAAAATTTGTCAATTATCATTTTGAGAACTGGAGTAAGAGAAAGTTGTGTGAGTGTTTCACACCAGATTTTTTTTTTTGCAATCAATAACTATCTGATAGGAACCGTTTGGTGATGAAATATAATCCAGCTCCTAAGGGTTAATAAACATTCAAAATTAAATTACAATGTCAAACAGTTAAGACTTTTACAAAATACCAAAAAAAGAGAAATAAATGTGCCTGCTGACAATATGTTGGGTTTGTTTATTCATGCAACGAACGTATATATTTCATCATACATTTTTTTAGCAAAAAGGAAAAAAAAAAAAAATTTCTTTCACATAATTAGAATAATTTCTCATTTAAAAGCAAACAAAACAATTCTGTATAAAGAAGAAAAGTTAGTGGGGGGGGGGGGGGAACTTGTGAAGGTTGTAATTACTAAATTTCAAAAGAGTATTTATTTTATGAAACATCTGTTTACAACATCTAGTAAAGTATAGTCATTATTTAACGAATTTGTTTTCTTAATTAAGGTTTTTTTTTTTGTTTTTTTTTTTTTGAAATAGCCTTAAGAAGATTAGATTTTGTAAAATAGAAGAGTCTTTTTTTTCCCAAAGATATTATTCATTAAGAAAAATACTTATTTACTAAATTTTTTGATAAATGCAATAATTTAATGGGTTCTAGATTAAAAAGATTGATAAAATCCCTTCATAATGTTGACTTTAAAGAGGTCAATTGTAAATTTCCTTCCTTTTGGTCGCCCAAATAATTATTTCTAATAAACGATATTCAGGAAGAATAAAATTGGAATTTACAGAGCTTAAGTGAAATTGTTCCATATTTTTTCTAATTCAATAAAACTTCGTATCAAGTAACTGCTGCGGAGAGGAATAGCTAAGTGGTTAGCGTGCTGGACTCCCACGCGGAGGACCCGGGTTCGAGTTCAGCTGTACTACCCTTAGATTTTTTTCTTCCAAGGAACCTCTACAGCTCACTGTCCGGTGATGGACAGTGTTGTCTATAACGAGAGACCACTGTCCGAAGGCCGGCAGTGCATTGAGAAGGCTCCGGGTGCCACTGACCGACCATAGATGCTGACGCGCCTTAAGTTAAAAAAAAAAAAAAAAAAAAATCTGGAGTGAAACATTCACAAAACTTTCTCTTCCTCCAATTCTCAAAATTATAACTGACAAATTTTATAGTTTGTGTACCAAATTTAATGAAATTCGTCGAAAACTGAAAAAAAAAAAACTGTTCAGTAAAAGCGCACGCCCTGTTTACTAATTTCCTTGAAACTCGGAATTTTGGCCATTTATTTATTTCTAATTAATTTTCTTTGAATGATAGAATTGTATAATCAACTATGTATAATAGCACTTTAAAGAAAAACATAACCCCACCTCTACCCTGAAAGTGCCCTTAAATGATTTTTCCCAGAGAAATGTTTCGAACAAAAGTTGTAGATTTTTGTATGTTTAGTTTATATAATAAGTTTCAAGAAAATTGTCAGAAATCATTTTTTGAGAAAATTGTAAAATAGTGAAAAAATGATTTAGTAAAGTGGTAAAGTAAAACCACTTCCGGTTATCCGATATTTTTCAAACTTGGAATTTCAACAACATATACAATTCTAATTAACATTATTTAGATGACAGAATTGTCTAATAAACTGAAATAGCACTATAGATGAAAACCTAACCCCATCCTACTCCCATAACTGCCCTTAAATTGATTTTCCCAGAGAAATGTTTCAAATAAAAGTTGTAGCTGTTAGTATGTGTAGTTGATATACCAAGTTTGAAGAAAATCGTCGGAGCCATTTTTATGAAAAACGCAAAAAAGTAAAAAAAACAACTAGTAAAGTGGTACTTCCGGTTGAGGAATTTTGACAGATAACGTACAGTCAGATCCCATGGTGATACATAAACGGAATATTAAGTTTCAACTTTCTGCGGTTTTTCGTTTTTGTACTATGCTGTTCACACATAGACACCCGGAGACCATTTTCTAAAAACTACTTTTTTGGACTCAGGGGACCTCAAAACGGATATTTCCGGTGAAAACTGGATATCGAAAATTTGACACGATTACAATATTTCCTCTCTTACTATGAAGGAGTAAGAGAAAGTAAAAAAACTGTTATCAGTTTTAAATTCTAGCTCGATTTTTTTTTATTGAAATTTAACAATTGTCACATTTTAGCAATGTACTAAGTAAGATTTTAAAATTTATTTTTCTATTTTTAGATATTGCAATTTTCTTATTAAAAAAAAAACAAGAAAAAAAACTATAATGTGAAATAGTCACACGTCTTTAATTTAGCATAATTAATTAATACAATTCAATTGACAAATTTTTCTTTAAAATTGTAATGTTTATAAACGTTTAGTCGGGCTTACCATAAACAAAAAAAAGCTGGTAGGGGTAATCATATATACTTGATCACAACTAGTGTGTGCCAGCCATTCTGTCACAACTAATAAAGTTTATAGCGAGGTAGTTTATATTTTTTTTAATCTAAATGACAAAACCCCAGAATCAACCTAAAATCGAATTTTTCCGGAAAAAAGTTTCAAATAAAAATTGATAGGTTTTATCTGTGCAGTTTATATCGAAAAAATTCCCCCCCAAAAAATACTCAAAAATCTGTAAAATCGCACTTCCGGTTAGCTAATTTTCTTCAAATTTGGAATTCCGATAATGCATCTAATGTGTATTAATATTATAAGGTTACCAAAAACTTGTGCTGAAGTAGTCTTTTAGAGGAAAGAATACCCCCAGAAACTAGTAAAAAAAAATCAATTTTCTTGGAAAAAATAATTGTAATAAAAGTGATAGGGGTGTAGTGTAGTGGTTATGAGTGTGGACTTGTAACTGGGACGACCCCAGTTCGAGTCCCGCATATAACTGCTAAATTTTATCTTCGTTTAAAAAATTTTAATAGTAAAGTATGTGCTTCCGCCGTAGTTGGACCTAATTTGGTAGTTGGACGTTAAGCCCGCCTGAAAAAAATACGCATTACTTTACTTTATATATATATATACATAGTGTATAGAAATTTAAAGAAAATCGTTGCGAGACATTTACGAGAAAATCGCTAAAAACTGGAAAAGAAAGTAAAAGTCACACTTCCGAATTGATAAGATTTTATCCGAAAACTTTGCGTTAGTTGTGGTGGTGGAACCCTAAATGGAATACCAGGTTTGAGCTTCCTCTGCGATTTTTCCGAACTTTTAGGGGACCTCAAAACAAGTTTTTCCAGTGAAAAACTCGAATTTCGAAAATTTTATATGATCGATCCCAATACTCCTTCTTTTACAGTAGTGAGAAAAAATAAAAATGCAACAAGTGTTATTCAGGATTTAGAAAAAAAAAAAAATTATTTTATTGATAGTTTCGATTAGCTACATACTTATACGAAGTTTATAGAGAGAAAGGTTATGTTTACCTAATTTAAGTAGAAACAATAATACAAGCTTTTTAAAATTGAAATTATAGGGAACACTGAACAATGTTAAGACTAAAGAATAAAAATGATCTAGTTTTAGACAGCTTTATAAGTAAAGAAGCAAAATTAAGCATCGTCCCACTTAAGCTTTGTTAACAATGTTTTGGAAAGATACACTACCTATATCCTACATCGTGACTAAGTATAAAACTATACAACATTTTAAAGAAGAAAGTTCAAAGTATTGAAAATAATTAAAACAAATTTAGCATACCTGCATTGATTATAGGTAAATAAGTAAACTTATGCATTCACTTTAATATTTGAAATTAGTAAAGTATATTGTGCACTAAATAATGTTAGGTATCACTGCAACTGAACGATCAAAGATTCCAAAAAAATAAAATAAAATAAATAAATAGAAAAAACCCAATGTTTGTGTCACGTTCTAAGAATAAACCAGTCAGTTGATAAAAAATATTAGAACTATTTAATTATTGACAAGAATTATACGGTCCAGTCACAGCAATGAGTCATAATAAAAATGAGGCAAGCGCAACACACACCAATTGAGACCCCACTCTCCCTTATTCTTAAGATAAGACGTCTAAAAGAACGTGAGTGTTGGGTTTGTCACATTACCCGACTTTTCAATGCACCCAAGGTCATATTAGTCCAAACATTGGTGACAATTATTATAAAATATAAATATATTATCTATTAAAACTAAATAAAAAAAAAAGTTTTAAAAACTGAGTCATTTTGAAAATGCATGGAGTTCATGTTAAATATAATATCACGAATCACGTAATTAATTTTAAAGGAAGATTTAGTGCGTAAATACTTTTTCAAAGAACCTTAAGATATATATATAAACAAAATCTGATATGAAACACTCACATAATTTTTCTTTAATCTTGCATTATTGAACTGAACTTTTAGTTGGGTTTACATAGTATTATGTTACATTACTTTACATCACTTTAATTTATATTAAGGGTTGGAGGTTATACTTGTTTCCCTGAATGTTAAACTAAATTTTACCTCACAAACTTGGAATTTTTACTAAATATGGGAGTTTAATTTATGTATTTGGGAAGTGTGAACTCCAAAGTTCTTCAGAACAATTAAAGTAAAGTAATGCCTATTTATTCAGGCGGGCTTAACGTCCAACTACCAAAATTAGGTGTCGTGGACGGGGGCGAAAGCACTTACTTTACTAATAACATTTTTTAAACAAATATAAAATTTAGTTATACGCTGGACACGAACTGGGGTCCTCCCACTTACAAGTCCATGCTCATAACCACTACACCAACACCCGCCCCTCTTCAGAACAATTAAACATTATAGGTCGACCAAAATATCTTGGGCATCGAAATGAGTGTGCTATAAGCAGTATACAGTTAAAGCTAAAACATTATATTATGAGATAAGGTTGTGGGGAGGAGGAGGTTGTTTGCTTACTTATTACTCTGACGACGAGAGGTTATTCTTGCTTAAATGTTAAAATAATTTTTTTAAAGAAAGAAATGTCTTTTCTAAACATTGTATTTTTCCTGAATACTTAGCGTATGTAACCTCCCCAGCAGTATAGAGTATTTTAAATGTTTATGTACTTGACGACTTTCGTATACTTTCGGCCTAAGTCGGCTGTAGTTCCTTCACTTGCCGATATTCAAGAAATTTTGGCCGGACTGTAGGAGCAGCACTGGAGATACAGGAGGAATGTACAGAGGTGTCTTCAGCCTAAAAGATATAACAAGGTATAAGGCAAGTGAATTTGAAGTATCTTCTCTCCATTAGTAGTATAATAGGATGCGAAGAGAGGGAGACACAAACTTGTGAGTTTCATTCGCTACTTAGGCCAGACTAGAGTGGGAGACTCTGTTTAAATACAGCTGCGCTAGCCCTACAGAGAGCAGTCTTTAGAACAGTTTATATAGCAGTTAAAACGCGTAAGCAACCAACACTACCCTTCTCTTTACTCAGTCTAAATCTCCAATTTCTAATTATGTGTCAAGTCCTGGCAGTTTGTGTTTCTTTCTCATTATACAGTGTCCAGCATTATTTCCAGTTTATTTATCTTTCAAACCCAATTCTCTCCTTCTCATATCCATTGCAGTAGGATACAACTAAGAGTGCTGTAGGTGTATTGACTGTACACGCTCATGGTAGCCAGTCATTTACAGAAAATAGGCAGGACATCTAGTTCTTTGTGTAAGAATCGTGACGAGTCTGGAAAACGGTTTTCTACTATCCAGATCAATGTCCTCGTTTCGCCAATTCTAGGCTCTGCATTTCTGGAAGGGCACACTCTCAAGTGAATGCTTGGGGGATTTGGAAATTAAGAATATCTTCGGATATTGCAGTGATACAGGAAGCATTGCTTGGGAAAAGCGTCTTAAGGATAGCTATGCTTCCTCTTACGAGGATAAGAGCCATATTGGCGCGCTTTCGGGCATCCAATAATAATGATAGTCTATCAAACTCAAACTCTTTGGCTTGAGTATCTAGACAATTATAAAATACTAAAAAAATAAAAAAAACTGTTGTCTAAAGAAGCAATTACGGTTAACAGATTTTCTTTAAACTCGGAATTACAACTGCATTTATTTTGTTAATACGAGTATTATATAGTGTAGAATTGTATTATGTACTGAAATGACCCTTTAGAAGAAAGTCATAGGTTTCAACTCCCTCAGAGCTTTCCCAGAATAAATGTTACCAACAAATGATGCGGACTATTATGTGCATGTAGTTATTAAGCAAAGTTCAAAATTACTGAAACTTTTTTCGATAAAATTGCGCAAATTTGAAAAATAAATAAAAAACGCATAAAGCTTTTAGGTTAATAAATTTTGGGTATTTGAGATATTTTGATCTTCACATAGATCTCCACACAGATCATTCGCTAAAACCATTACTTTTTTTATGTATTTAGAAAACCTTTGTAGTAGATGTGAGAAGGAGAGAACTGGAGAGACTGAATTTAAGAATGAATGATGAATAAGAAATAAAATAGCAGATATGCTGAACACTGATAAACAGAAACACAAACTGCAAGGACTTTACATTGTTAACAGAACTTAGTGAATAAGGTAGCGAGAGAATAATTAAGAGAGAGACAGACTGGCTGAGAATTAGAAAGTAGAATGATGTCTTCTGACTGGTATTAAAAACTGTTTTAAACTGTTCTTCTGTAGCTCTTTATATGAATTCTCCTTCCCTAGTTTGGCCAAGGTAGAGAGTAATTAGGTTCTCCGGATCCTCACGAATCTTAATGATTCGAATCCCATTACAACTTCTTTCTTTCTCTCTCTCTCTTAAACCATTTTTTACTAAAAATAGCTGATTGTGCCCTTAAACGCCTAACTATATATGAATCCTTCCGGGTACATGAATGATGAGGGGTTAACACCAATTTTCTATAGGTCTGCCTGAATGTAGTCTGCCTCATCTTCGAGGCCGGCTACTTTGCACGGGACTGCTTAAAAGTCGTTACAACTATTTTCCTACCGCGGCAATCTGTTGTCTATATTTCAGGGAATCTACCATTGCATTTTTATTAGCCTACAGGCTCTTTGTAGAATGGATCTTACAAGGAAATGAATAGCTGTTTTTCGCCGTCTAAAATATTGTTAAGGCTCAGGATCTAGAGCCATGTAATTTTGCTTTTTTTTCCTAATAAGTCATCATTGTGCCGCGCAGACTACGGACCTGCTTCAATAAATCTACCATTAAGATTTTCCGGGCAGCCCATTAGCAAGGTGTAGAGTGCCCAGATGATTGCCAGCCTCCGAAACGGATAGGCGAAGAAGAAGAATTGCCACGTCCGACTCAGTCACGACTGTCAACCCTTTAGAAATGTCCAATAAAGCCATGATAGATGTCGTTGAATCGACAAAGAATACTACTCTTCCTAGAGCTTCATTTTTCAAAATTACTTCTGTGGCAATCTTAACGGCTGCGTCCTTCTATCAATGTTAGTGCAGTATTTTTATAGAAGATGGGGGCTATACATTTTGGGAAGCTCAAAATTCCCGGTAAAAACAAAATTTCGAAAATTTTCTCACACACCGCAATACTTACTTATAGATCCAAAGAGAAAGTATTGGCCTAGCCATAATATTTAGCATAGACAAGCAATGAGCGTTCTAAAACTCAGTTTTTCGTCATATTTTGTTGTGCTTGCATACGCAGAGTTGGGTTCGTCATATTTACGAACATTATTTTCTACAGAATATTTCCAATAGTTAAGAAAAATATAGAGGGAACTATTTCATTTGCAAATTAAGAGGGCCTTCATGACTTGTAAGTTAAGTGAAATTTGGGCCCGATGGTGGGAGAAATGTTGGTTACATTATATATATATTGGAAAAATTGGACAGAATTGAATATTTCAGTTTTATTTATTTTAGTTAAATAAGTATTTCTATAATTAGTTTTTGAGAAATGTTATTTTATTAAATAATAATAATAATAATAACAGAAATTGAAAAACTTATTAAGAGATATTTCTGTTATTCACATTTTTTATTTTTTTTAACTTAGTGACGTCTATCAATCGTCAGAAATTGAATGCAATGTTAAGTACTAACGCGACATTTTTGAGATAACAAACATAAAAAAAACATGATAGTGCTATCAATTCAGATATGATAACATCAAACTCTTCAATATCTGTGGCATAATCTCATATAATAGTAATAATTCTAATAAGTTAATTGGAATCATTTAGTAATAATTATATTAATAATACTTAAAGTAAAAAAAGAGGGGTAATAACGTAAAGTGATGAATGAGTATGGGTCTGGAGTTAGGCGAGTCAAGAAGTGGACCTTACCAACGCTAGAAGGGCAGTGATTAGATAAATAGTATGGCACAAATAATATTGTGCTCAACCTAACTGATCAAAAACAGCGAAAACTTAAACCCTAACCCTATGGCGCAACAGCCCATCAAGGATCAAGGCTGGCCAGACGGCGATTTGAATAGAGGGGCGTGTGGTAAGCACGCCGCAGTTCCCACGCCGCTTAGTTCCGGCCTTCGCTACCTAGGGCCGCTACTAACTGTAGCTTCCCACTTTTTATCATGGTGCTAGGTCAACACCGACTTTGACCTCACGGGAATAGAACCTTGTATTCTCGCAAGAAAGGCGAGTGCGCTAGCTACTAGAAAACTTAAGGGCAGAGAAAATCTAATCTAAGGTACTATGTGCGTTTTGTAGCGGTGAAAAATCCCTCCTTGGTCTGCGGCATAAGTGAATTATTTCATTAAGAACAGTTTAATAGATTATTAATATTTATCCTTAATTTGCAACTAACTTATGTTGTACACTTAAATAACTTTTTGGTCATAGTCAGTGAGATTTTTTTTTGGTGAAGAATCCTCCTTTTGGTTTTACTTTCTTGTTAACGATTTCCTTCAAACCCAAGTTGATGCTAACCGCACGCAATAAAAACCTATAAAATTTGAGTTTAAAGAAATAAAATTTGGCATTTTATTAATAACTATACTAACATGAGTATGAGAAAGTCGTGTGTGTGCGTGTTTCACACTAAAGTTGGCATTTTGACTTAATTTTTTTCTATTTGCCGAGGCTCATTTCTTGAATTTTTTTTTTTTTAAGTATTACGACATTAATTCAAAAATATCTCTATTTATTCTAAAATTCTATAAAAACTTTATAAAATGGTGGGTAAGTTTTCTTTTAAATTAATAAACCCAATAAATACATTGGACACTTGACAGGGGAGGAACTCCTGTCTTTATTTACGAGTATTTCTCTTCTTTTGCAACTTAACAAAATAATTTTAATTTAACTAAAATTTAATTTTAATATTGTTTCTAAATGAGGAAATAAAATTGAGAAAATATAAACATAAAATAATAAATGAAATGAATATTGAAACATTTCAAAGAAAATCAAAATCAGTGAAAACAAAAAGAAATTTTCATAATTTAAGGGGAAAATGTTTAACTTTAATTTGAAGGTACGGCTACAAAGAACATATCTAAGATAAGACTTATTTTTTGATGTTTGAAAATAATCATTTCAACGTGTAGATATAGTAGCTAAGTTACCGTTAATATAATCGTGCACTGGTTAAAATTTACTAAGATTTCATCATCTTACATCTTATATTATCAAATAAAAGATAAAAAATAAAAGAAAATCTAACAAGGAATATATGTGAAATAATTCCAGTTAAGAAAAGTGCCTAGCATTTTTTTTTTTTTGTTGGTCGGACACGTTTAACGGATCAGTAATTATCACAAAGAAGTTAAAAAATAATTTGCTCGTGATAATTTATTTTGATAATGTATTATCAGATAATTGAATCTTAAACTTTAATAAGGATATTATTATTAACGGCCACTTAAATAATTTTTATGAAAAAAAGAAAGAAGATAATTGGGTGATAATTAGAGAAGAAAAAAAAACGAAATTAAATGAACAGATATTATTAAATCATGGGTGCCCGCCCGCCTATCGGCATGGGATCTACTTTTATCCCCCCAATTTCTCTCCAATTCATTTCCCTAATTAATCTCCTGCGGTAGTCTGCCGATCTGTCTACAATATCCTAAAATATTCTTTAGCTCCAACCTTCCCAGTCTTTCCCAAAAGATACTCTCCCAAAAATTCGAAACCTAGTGCCCAGCAAAACGGGGACACTGATATAAATAGTGATACACCGTTTCCCTAACTCCATCATCACAATTCTGACATATGGGACTAGATGTCCTCCCTATATTATGTAAATGGCTTACCACCCATGTGTGGGCTGCTACACCCACTAAGATCCTCAATATTATCCTAATCAGGGACAGGAGGTAATCCGAGAGCCCCTGCTTAGTCCCTTTGATAAAACCTTTTGGCCTAGAGGCACCCCTGCGGGTCCTCCCAGCATTTCTTCAAAACCATCGTCTCCCAAAGTCTCACCACAGGACCGCTTAGTGAAGGCAAGGGCTGGCTCAGGACCACAAAAAGGTAAGGGGAATCCCCCCTCCCTAGCCAGCCTTATCACTGCGTTCTATTCCCGCATGTCCGGGAATCCAAATGAACAGTTAATAATAAATAATAAATCTACCTATACTAGAAATTAATTTAGGTATATATACGGGTTCCTTTAAAAATTTGAAATTAATAAATTGAGAATAACACCCATTACAAAACTCGTATTGTGTCAAATCGCACTTCCAGTCAACAAATTTTCGTTAAACTTGGAATTTTATCAATGCTGTTAATGTACATTAATATTATATAGGTGGTACTAACGATACGTTGTTGTGAAGTGGCACTTTTCGATGAATGTTGAAACGTGTCTGACTGCTTTCTCAAAATAATTCCCAACAAAATAAAGTTCCTTAAAAAAAAATGTTTGAAATAATATTGATAGGCATTAATGGTAATATTGATAGTATACGAATTAGAAAGAAAATCGTTGGAGCCATTTCTGAGAAAATGGCAAATAACTAGTAAAGTTGCAATTCTGATTAATGGATTTTGACTGAAACTTTATTGTCAGATGAAGCGGTGGTCCCTAAATGGAATATCAAGCTTTAGCTTCTTGAGATATTTTCCTCTCTGAGATATTTTGTTCACACTCACACACAGAACACACACACACCATTCGGTAAAATATCTTTTTCGTACTCTGAGGAACTCAAAATATGTTTTTCGTACTCTGAGGAACTCAAAATATCTTTTTCGTACTCTGAGGAATTCAAAACATGTTTTTGCGGTAAAAACGCAATTTCGAAATTTTAAAATGTTCGCAATACTTTCTCTTAAGAGTATCGTGTAAGAGAAAGTAAGTAAAAAGGGGGCGGCCAAATTAAATTATAATCCGATCTAATATGAAACTGATTGAACATTAATGAAGATATCTGGGTAAAAAAACAGGTGTTTTTTTTTTTTAAATATCAAAATAACTTAATTTTTTTTTTTTTTGAAGATGTTGTTAAACAGGTAGAATGAGAATATCTGAGAATCGCATAGTCTTAATGTTTATTATGGCTTTAAACAATAATGAATGACTCACTTACCAAAATGTCACTTCAATTAAACAAACTTGTCCGGACAAGCTGTCAAACTAGAATCCTACTCCTCTACCTTCATTAACTTAAAGCTCCTCACAAATCTGACGACAAACTTTAATTGATATGTCCCATCTGCAGTTATAATGATAATAATAATAATGCACGAGGTTCTTGTGGCAAAAATTGTTCACCTACAATTGGCGCTTAGATGTAGGTTTTATAAATGGTAAATTGGATCCATATTATAAGTATAAAGTGGCGCCTGTTTGTGAAGATCAGAACTACTGCTTATACTATGACAAATCTGTGCTGACTGACAGAGCGATCCACCATAATAGACCGAACCTCATAGAGAACAAACTGTGAAAGCAAGTATATAAAATATAGTCGAAATCGCTGTCCCTAATACGCAGAACATTGCAAGCACAATAGCGGAGAAAATTAGGAAATATGCAGAACTGACTGAGGAAATTATTAGAATGTGGCAAGTAGATACAATGAGATTTTATTAAACGAAAAGTAGTTTTCACTTATATGGATGATATAATTGTACTCGGCGTAGATGAAGCCTTCAACAAAATCGTTGAGATTCTACGGGTAGCAGCTGATAATGGGCTAATAATTAAGTGGGAAAAGTGCGCGTTCTTGCAAAGACGGGTAGACTTTCTTGGCCATGTCATAGAAGGAAGTTTCGCTGCTCCCTCACCTGCAAAACTGAAGGCAGTACAGAGGTATCCTGAACCAAAAACGCGGAAACAAAATCAAAGTTCCCTTGGCTTGACAGGCTATTTTCGGAAGTTTGTAAAGGATTATGCGAAAATCGCTTTTCCGCTTACTGAGATTCTGAAAAAGGATCGTTCTTTTGAATTTGGTGAACGTCAAAGGCAGGCATTTGATACGCTGAAGAAAGAGTTGGTTAGCGAACCACTTCTTAAAATTTATGATCCGGAAACTGTAACTGAACTTCATTGCGATGCCAGCATTGACGGTTACGGCGCGGTATTGCTACAGAAGGATCAGGATGAAGAATATATGACACCGGTATATTACATGAGTAGAAATACTAACGAGGCTGAAAGGAAATATTCGTCTGAATTAGAATGTCTGGCAGTAGCCTAAGCAGTGAAAAAGTTCCGAGTCTATCTCTTAGGATTACAGTCAAAATCGTAACGGATAGCCAGGCATTTCAAAAAACGTTGACTAAAAGAGATCTGCCGCCGAGAGTAGCTAGGTGGGCATTGGCACTTGAAGAATTTGATTATCAGATAGAACACCGACCGGGAGATCCCGCATGGATAATAGAGGACACAGTGATGAATTCAATTAGGAAGAAGCAGAATGAAGATGAAAAATTAAGGGTTATTATGAGGATTTTGGAACGGGAAGCTTACGAAGATTTTCTATTGGAGGACGGAGTTTTAAAGAAAAGAGTGGAGGGAGTAAATAAAGTTGTTATACCCATGAGTATGGAAATGGAAGTAATGAAGAGACCTCACGAGAATGGACACTTTGGTGACAAAAAGATGAAAGAATCTATCGAGGAAGAATATTATATCCCTAAGTTGGAAGAAAAACTGAAAAGATTCTGCGAGTGCTGCATAACTTGCATATTAGCCGATAGAAAGAGAGGAAAGAAGGAGGGTGAGTTGAAACCTATACCGAAGGATGATACCCCACTTTGCAAGTAGCACTTAGACCATGTTGGGCCTTTAGTGGCGACTTCAAAAGATATAAGTATTTGTAGGTCGTTGTCGATGCGTTTTCGAAATTCGTGTGGCTGTACCATACCAAGAGCACCGGAACACAGGAAGCTGTACAGAAGCTGACGATTCAACAAGCTGTCTTTGGGAACCCTCAAAGAGTTATTACAGATAGGGGAACTGCGTTTACTTCAACCGCATTTAAAGATTACTGTTCTGAAGAAGAAGAAGGTATCGAACACGTTACTATAACAACAGGAGTACCTAGAGACAATGGTCAAGTAGAACGGACAAAGAGTATAGTAATATCCGTTCTAACCAAGTTGTCGACTGATAAACCAAATAGCTGGTATCGTCACGTCGATAGAGTCAAAAAGTGTATTAACAGCACCTATCAAAGAGGAGAGTAAAAATGAGACAGAAGGAAGACGTTAAGATGATGCAGCTATTGGATGAAGAAAGAGAAAGAATCAGAAACGAAGCACAAGAAAACATTATAAAAATGCAAGAAGAAAATAAGCGTCAGTATAACAGAGGATGCAAGGCAGCTCGAAAGTACCAATTAGGAGACCTGGTAGCAATTCGTCGTACCCAGTTCAACCCTAGAACGAAGATTTGCAATAAATTTCTGGGGCCATATCAGATTTTCAAAACTCAATGGTAATGACAGATACGAAGTAGCCAAGTAGGTGAAGGCCCGGAGATGACTGCCACTGCTGCCAACTATATGAAGCCATTCACAGAGCCATCTTCGGAGACCGAAGATATACCAGGATGGCCGAATGCGGGAGACTAACCGTCCAGTCAAGCAGCTGGGTGTAGCACTAGCTGTTGGAAAATAATAAGGGCTGTGTGTGTTGTTATGGTGATGACAATAATATTACCGGATGGTTTTTTTGAATTGTAGAAGTATGTGTGTCTCGTTGTATTTAATATAGTTGACTAGTGGTGCTAATACATGTAACTGGGTGAATTCAAATACAAACTGAATATTATTTTGAGTTGTTCAATTTAACTATTGGCTATTATTTTATTAGTTGACGGGTATTATTTTGAACTATTAAATTATTATTGATAACTAACGGTCTTTCACTATAAGCATTGTTCCCAAATCCACATTAATTATATAAAGCTATAAATATAATATCAGAAATAACTTGATTTTTTACTTTTTTTTTTTTTAAATTTTATTCACAATTTGATAATTTATAAATATCTACACGTGGAAAATTAATAAAAAAAAATTCTTTATGAAATAATTAGCTATGAAAAATCTCGTTTAGAATTTTTTTATTAATTTTACCTTCGTCAGTATTTTATAAATTATTGAACTGTGCAATAAACTTTTTTATGAAAAAGATATGTAAAAAAAAATCAAGTTATTTCTAACATAATATTTGCTGCTTTATAAAATTAATGTGTGCTATAAAGAAAAACTCAGAATTTTCTTCATTCCATTGTTGGAAAAGAAAGCAAAAAAGAATTAGGTAGAAATGCAAGATCCGCCATTTTATATGTGCGGCTATTCGTAAATACGTATTCAATAAAAGTGTGCTTGTACCAAGGTTCTGATCTACTATTGTGTAATATGCATGCGAAATGTAAAGAAAATTGTTGAAACCATTTTCGTGAAAATCGCAACAAAAAAAACTGAAAAAGTCAATAGTAAAGTAGCATTGCGGTTTAAGGAATTTTGACATACTTTAACTTCCGGCATTTTTTTTGTTGAGCTATGCTGTTCATACACATATATACATACACGGAACATTTTCTAAAAAAACATTTTTTCCAACTCAAAGAACCTCAAAACATTTATTTCCGGTAGAAACTCAATTTAGTGAAAATTTGATACGATTGCAAACATCCTCTTAGCACTCGTAGTAAGAGATAGCGGCCTTAATAAAGTCACGTGTAAGTAAATATATGGCAAAATTTTTTCCTTATTTAATCTTCTTTCAAGATATCTATAACATTAATATTGTGACGTTTTTCTGAACTAGCTACTGCAACTAGTTGCTAAGTGGGTTTTGGTTTAGATTAAAACACACTAAAACTTCTAACAACATCAATTTATTGTTCAACACAATAAATTACAAATAAAACACTTGAATACCACTGTTTAAACCAGCAAAAGTTCTATCAGTTCTTCTTTAAATTTTAACAAGCGCGCACTCCATGACATGACTCACTCACTCGAGCTGTTCTTCTCCTATTTATACCACTAGAGAAGGTTCTAGATTCTTCTAGTCGCGGTAGACTGCTGTAGAAGAGTCCAGAAGCGCTTCCTAGCGGCCACGAGGAGAACTTGAGGTGCCTGCTTCTTCCCCTAGATGGCACTAGTGGCTGCGTTACAATATTTTGATAAATATAGTGCGTTACAAAAACATTAAGCTAAAGTCAACTCTCCAGACGAACTTGATAACTTTACTCTGACGATGGATGAAAATCCGAAAACAGTCAGGAATATCAGAAATAAGCATGTTACAACAGGTAAAATGTCAAATGTTATCCAGCATTGTGGACATCATTCATATATTCTTTCTTTACAAGTATTTTTTTTTTTTTTTTGAATAAATTGATTGGTAGCTTAAATGTTGATTGAATGAGTGGAATATTGGAGCTGAACTACAATACCAATGAAGAAAGAGTATGCAAATATAGTAGATGTGAGAAGGAGAGCTAATTTGAGAGAATGGGTCTTAGAGAAATAAACTAGAATATAAGCTGAACACTGTATAATGAAAGAACACATACTGCAAGGATTTTACAATAGAAGTTAGGTAGTGAGAGATATATAAAGAAACAGAATGGCTGAATGATGAGAAGGTTGCTGACTGGTTGTAAACTCATCGTAAACCATTGTAAAACTGTGCTGCTATTGTTCTATTTATATGAATCGAACTATCCCAACTAGTTTGGCCCAGGTGGGTAGTAACTAAATTTGACCCAGTTAATGTGCTTCTCCGCTCTTCGGATCCTATGAAACTTTGATGATTCGGATCCAATTACTCTAAGGCTATGTCCACACTGGTGCCTTTCCTTTTCCCTTTCCCTTTCAACTTGCGCTTCCTCTTTCCATTTCAACATGCGTCACGCATGCCTTTCGCGCATGCCTCTTGACGCATTCAATTTGTTGTCCACACTTAATCATCTGTTTAGTGTGCATTTTATCGATGGATTCAGAAGCGACATTAGCTATTTCTGCAGGTTATCTGTTTCTGATTTGAAAACGTGGGCTTTTGATTTTCTTTTTCACTCCCAACAACGTCCATATTATACTTTTGTGCCAAGAAACGCAGGGCATCACTTCTCGCACTTTTGTTTGTATATAATTTTGAATTTATGTTCCATAAAACTGTTTTTTGGCGGTAATCCTCGATGAAATCAAGTGTCTCTTCATTTGCAGACATGTCGGAGATATTATTAATTAATAATAATAGTTTAATTACTATCAGTTTAATAATAAAATTATTATTAAAATAATAGTTATTATAAATATTAAAAAAAATAAAAAAATAATAATAATATAAATAAAATTATATAATTTATAGATTATATAAATAATAATAATTTTTTAATAATAAAATTATTATTATAATAATAATTAAATAATATTTGAAATTAATTATATAAACATAACCTATAAAAGTGTAAACACAACACGTAGCGAGATTAAAAAGACGCATAGAATGTTGAACGAAAATCCAACTAGTTGGATTCACGTGCGCTATTGCTTCGTTATAAAAACAAATGCCTACTCGTCTCAATGAGGCATGCAATAACGCATGCCTTTCATTCATCACACAGTGCGCTACGACGCATGCTCTGTTGAAAGGAAAGTTGCACCAGTGTGGACATAGCCTATTTATGGAATAGCAAGACAAAAAAGCAATCTTCATTTAGCAATTTTTTATATTATATAACATATGATTGAAACAAGCAACATTTCAATGTTCAATTTGATAAGTTAGTTGTATTTTAATAATGTCTAAACTGTCGAAAGCAAATGTTCCATAATGAAAAGTTCTATAGCTAAAAAAAAAAAAGTGGTAGTCCTATTTTATAATAAATATTTTATAATATAATGTTTAATAGATAACTAAATATAAAGGACGCATATCATCATAGATATTGTGTTTACAGCAAAACTAGTAGAAGGCCGTTAGTATAAGTTAAACCTATGACCTTGTTCCTTAACTATTTATATAGCAGAGTGCAGAACTTTTTGCCCGCCAACTGTGGGGGGAGGTAATACTAGCCAATGTAATTACAACAGAAGGCCGAGGCCGTCAGATCTCCTCCCTAACAGTATGATTTACTCTGTGTCTAATCTTATTTCCATCACATATGTATATATATACCCTTGTTATGTTCTTTATATATTCTATTTTATTTATTTATTTTTTACTATTTAATAACAAAAACAAGAAAAACTTGTGCTATGAATCTCATGATCTCCTTATTGTTGTTATTACGCGCTTATGTAAAATTGGTACAGTAATTTTTTATTTTTTGCATACTCTTATAACTAACTCACGGATTCATCTACTTTTTACGATTATTATTAGTTTTAAGAGGTATCGAAAAATGAGATAATTTTCTATATTAGCTGAACAAAAATTGATGGATAAAAAATAATGAAACGTATTTGTTTTATCTTAATAAATTAATTTTCAAGTAAGAGCGATTCATTTGTTTCCATCCTCTGAATAATTACTCAGCCACAAAAAAAATAAAATAAAATTGGACCACTTAGTTTTTTTTATTAATAAATAACATTTATTGTAACAATCTATATTTCAATAGAATTCGCTAGCTAAATAATATCGTATCTTATAGTGTTAATATTTTTTACACTTACTCTTGATTTGGATTGAAGACTTCCAACATAATTAACAGTGGTAATAGAAGAGCTGATGAAGTTACTTTTTTATACTTTTGCGGCTCAAGTCTTTATGACTTTTATAGTGTAGACAGACTGCTTCAAAGCACAAACAAATGACACTCGAAGAAAAGTGAAAAGATCTTCCAGTGATAAGAAATGTTTTTTGTTTTCGTTGTCTGCAGTATGGGCATGTAATAAAATCATCTTGCTAGTTAAATGTCCGTTATATTGTTTGTAATAAAAGACACTTGCCTGCATCTTCCTGCATAGATAAATAAAACCGCTTTTCTTTGGCGAATTTGCTGGCCATTGGTTCCATTATGTAATAGGATCCGAGTAGAAGGATCTAAAGCAGAGAGAGAGAGAGAGAGAGAGAGAGAGAGAGAGAGACACACACACACACACACACAAAATTGAAAATCTCACTCGCTACTTAGGCCAGATTAGAGTGGGAGACTCTGTTTAAATACAACTGCGCTAGCCCTACAAGGGACAGTCTTTAGAACAGTTTATACAGCACTTATAACGCTTGAAATTAGTGAGGAAGGATTTTTTTAAGAAATAAGTTAAAATGAATGAAGCTAAAATTTAGACTGAGTAAAGAGAAAGGTATGGTTGATGACGCGTTGTAACTGCTGTATATAAACTGTTCTAAAGACTGTCCCTTGTTATATAGCACAGCTGTATATGTACAGAGTCTTCCACTCTAGTCTGGTCTAAGTAGCGAATAAATTCTCAATTTGTGTGTGTGTGTCTCTCTCTCTGCTTTAGATCCCTCTCTTCGGATTCTATTACTCATTACAATTTGATTTTCTGATTATACTAAAAAACTCAAAACAAAATAAAAGTGAAAACTTGATTTTACGTTGATATTGTAGTCCATTTACCGTTTACAAGTGTAGTGGAAATAGAAATTAGGAATAATAAATTTAGGAAAATTGTTTAGTGAATTTTTAAAAATATTTTAAGTGAAATAATTATGGAAAATAAAATAGTGAATTTTATCTACTTCAAATAGTATATTTTAGTGAAGGTGAAAGCGTCAGGTACTATTAAATTAAGGTCAGTGCTATTAAAGAGACAAAAGGGACAAGAATCATTTAATGGAAGGCAATGTTATTTAGCCAACTGTTTTGTAGGAGAAAATCCTCTGCTAGAGCAAAGCATTCTTCAAACAGTCTGATTTAGACATTGAACCAGTAAATTTGTATTAGGAATCGCTCACTTAACTTTAGTGCCAGTTATAAGAGTTTAACATTTAATCTAGCTAAATAATTGATTTTATAAGCCTACTATTGTGATATTGAAAGGTAGTTAAATTTCTTTACAAATAATATATTTAATTTACTCTAGCAATATTTTCAAAACCCTCGTGCTACAATACTTACCAAACATCCGCTAATATCACAACACACCTACCCAATTAACATTTCATTGGTGGCAGCGGTGGGATTTTCTCCTATAAAACAGTTGGCCAAGTGGCATTGTCTTACCATAATGGATTCTTGTCCCTTTTGTCTCTTTAATAGCACTGACCTTAATAATGTAATAGCACCTGACTCTAAAAAATACACTATTTTTGAAGGCAAAATTCACCATTTTATTTTCCAAAATTATTTCACTTAAAATATTGTCAAAATTCACTAAACTATTTTTTTCCAAATTTATTTTTCCCAATCGCTACTTCCACTCTAAATTGTCAACTATATAAACTAAATGTAATAATTAAATGATGATATGTCATTCATTATTAGGTATTATTGAAATTATTAAAAAAGAAACAAATCTTAATCACCATATATATAGTAATAATTAGGACCTATCCTTTTCGTCCTTTATGTCAATGATTTACCTTGCATCAAAAACGTAGAGGTATTACAATACGCAGATGACACAGCATTGGTCACTACTGGTGAGAACCCCATGGATTGCAATAAACATGCTGAATTAGCGATAAACCGGTTGGCTAAATACAGTGCGGAAAATCATTTAATAATGAACGCGTCAAAAACACAGGAATTAATCTTCTCACTAAAAGAAGAAAAGGTACGTACGGTGCGCTATCTAGGTATAATACTAGATACTAAATTAAATTATGGCGTCTTAATTGAGGAAAAATGTGAGAAATTAAGTAGACTGTGTTATTTGATGAGACGACTGACTGACGTACTGAGCATTGAAGGACTGAAGACGGCCTATTATGCGCTGTTCCATTCAGTCATAACTTATGGCATAATGTTGTGGGGAAGCGCGCAACTAGCGGTGAATGTGTTTAAGTATCAGAAAAAGGTAGTAAGAATAATATGCAAGGTTAGAAAGGATACAAGTTGTCGCGAACTATTTCCTCGATTAGGCTTTCTGACACTACCCTGCTGCTATATCCTTAAATGTGCCGTATTTGTACTAGAACATCCAAATAAGTTCCGGCGTAGAGGGGAACTACATAACATTACGACAAGGCAAAACAACTTATTGGAGGTGCGTGCACATCGGACTTCAAAAGTTGGAAAAAGCCCACTATATATGGCCGCTAAAATCTATAATTGTTTGCCCGAATCTTTGCTTCGGGTGAGCCTATCAAAAAATAAATTTAAAAAAGAAACTTAAAAAATATTTATTAAATAAAAATTATTACTCCATAAACGAGTACCTCTGTAATTGATTGAAACTTTTTTGTTTTTTGACACTGTTCTGTACCTTTGGTGCTGTACGAATAAAGTATCTATCTATCTATCTATCTAATAAATAGCGACCATGAACTAAAATGACAATATTAGCCATTTAAATTATAACAATATAACATATAGGGAGCAATAACAATCTTCTTTTTTTTTAAGCATGAAAATTACTTTTTTACAATAAAGTAATAAAATGATTTATTGAATTGTTAATAAGGTTAAAAAAGAAAAAAACTTTTGACATAATTAATTCATAATACGGCACCCATTAAAATATATTTTATTAGAAACAGTTCTTTATAATTCTAAATAAAAAAACTTATTCTTCTATTTTTACTATTTTTTTTTATATTCTTTATGTGAGAATATATATTTCACCAAGGTTATACAACATAAATTTGTCAATAAATAAATTTTGATAAAAGAGACCAATTAAATAAAACAAACATATTTTTTACTGAATGGAAATCAGAGAATTAAAATATTTATATATAGTGTAGTATATATTATGTATTTCAAATAAAAAGTACAATAATATGGTAATGAGTTGTGAATATTAAGGATTCATTTTATAAGCATATATCTTCTTTTTTTTTTATTTTGGACAGAATTACACGGACATATTGAATTAACCAATACAGTAATAATTTCCAATCTTTACAAAAGGCCTTCTACAACCCACGCACATATTAAGTTAATCTTATTTAATACTTCTTTCAAATAAAATTGTATTAATTTTGGTAACTTTGAAAAAAAACATTTTTGAAAAATAAAATCTGGGTGTAAAAAAAATTAATTTTACGTTCAATTTCCGACTCTTCGGCCTTGGATTTATGTAGTCTATGAAATGAAAGAATCTAACTGGGGCTTCGTCAACAATAATTATTGATGAGATAGATAATAAACAAGGAGGCCGATTGGAAAAAAAAAAAAAAAATCTGGTGTGAAACACTCACACAATTTTCTCTTACTCTGGTTTCAAAATTTTATATTAGTATACCAAAATTTAATGGAATTTGTCGCCAACTGAAAAAACTGTTCAGTAAAAGCGCGCATTTCTGGTTTCCTAATTTTCTTGAAACTCAGAATTTTGGCCATCTATTAATTTGTAATTAATTTTACTTGGATTGTAGAATAGTATAATCAACTGTGATAGCACTTTAGAGAAAAACATAACCCCACCCCTCCCCCAATAAAAGTGCCCATAAATGAATTTTCCCAGAGAAATGTTTCAAATAAACGTTATAGCTCTTTATATGTGTACTTCACATTGCTAGTTTCAAAGAAAATCGTTGGAGCCGTTTTCGAGAAAATACCAGAAAACGGAAAAATACATTTCAGAAAAAATGCACTTCCGGTCATCCGATTTTTTTTCAAACTCGCAATTTCTACAACACATTTAATTCTAATTAATATTATTTAGATGAGAGAATTGTATAGTAAACTGCCTGCCTTAAATGAATTTTCCCAGAGAAATGTTTTAAATAAAAGTTGTAGCTCTTTATATGTGTAGTTTACATTGCTAGTTAATAGAATAGTGTCGGAGCAATTTTTGAGAAAATCGCAAAAATGTGGAAAAAAAAACATTCAGTAAAGCGGTACTTCCGGTTGAGGAATTTTAACAGATGACCTACTGACGGATCCCATGGTGATACCTAAACGAAATATCAAGTTTAAACTTTCTACGATTTTTTGTTTGTTTTTGAGCTATGCTGTTCACATACATATGCGCACACACCCCAGACAGACCATTTTATAAAAAAGCACTTTTTGAGACTCAAGGGACCTAGAAACGGATATTTCCGCTTCGAAAGATATATCGAAAGTTTGGCACGATTTCAATAATTCCTCTTAGGTAGTAACTAGGGATAAGAATAAGTAAAAATTAATATTTATCTACTAATACACTTTCTTTGATATATAAGGCTATCAAATTTGGTATTTCATGTAGTTCACTTTTTGCAGACGAACAAACAGCTGGGGAAAGGTAGATAACTGGAATCTAAATTACAAAATTCAGAATGATTGATTAATATTACTGAAGCTATATTATTCAATTTCTTGTATAAAACTATGGTCAGGCCGACAGTCACCTATGCCACTGAAACTTGGATCTGTTATCAAAAGTAAGTGAAATCATTTTTGGGATATGGGAAAGAAAAGTCTAAAATATATATGAGCCGAGATACGAGGTGTGTAAATTAAGTAATGAGACTGATTTTCTAGTGTTCGATCTGGCAACACTATATAGCGCATGCGTGGTAGGGAAAGTAAACATCTGATACACGTCCAGTGCAAATTTGAAAATGCTAGAGTTGTTGCACTGTCCGTAGTGACTTTTTTTGTGAGCAAGGTTTTTTCAGTGCATTTTAAAAATGAGTGACAGATAGATAAAGATGTTTTATTTATATCGAAATTTACATTTTGTGCAAAAGAAAGAAAAAATAATAATAACTACACATCTTATGACATGGTCAATTAGACCGTCTGTCAGAGTCCACTCCTGATGAAATTAATTTTACCAAAATACAAACATCATAACTCATAAAGAACACACTTATACGAAAAAAAAAACAACAAACAAAAATATAATGCAAACTAAAAATTAAATTCTTCAACTAACATATTTCTATAAAATAATGCATATTTAATGTACAAAGCTAACTTGAGCCAATCAGATCCATTTAACAACAACGAAAATTCTACTTCTGTCAAAACTGATTTTTTGAGAAAACGTAATCTAAACTCTTTAAGGATGGGACATTCTGCCACAAAGTGAAAGACATTTTCGACTTTAGATAAATTACAAGTGAACAGTTGTAATTAACATTAGGTAGCCACGGCTTATAATTTAAATTCAACAATTCCCCTCTTATTTTAAATATAAATTTTTTGTATTCAAAATTTAAGTTACTGCTTATATAATTTGTGTTAAAACTTAATTTATTAAACTGCTCGTGGTATTGGGCGTGTTTGGCAAAGAACTTAAATTCCTCTATCTCATTATTCTTTATAGCAGATAGTAAGCATTGTGTTTGCTTTTTCCAATTAATGTTGGTTTCATTATCCAGCACGACATCATACCTCTCCGCCAGTTGACACCAAGACTGATACCAAAAAAGTTTCTTTTTTATGGTTTCCATTGCCACTATATGTGTTAATCTGTCTTCGGAGTGATTATTTAATATATAAGAAAAATGCAGCTTCAGGGTAAAACAGAAAAGTGTATTTCTGCCAGTTTCTAAAAGTATGTAATAAGAAGGGGAGTTAGTCGGCAGGCCAAATAATTTTTTAATAAAAAATGTTTGTAATTTTTCAACCTCTTCGTACAATTCGTAACCCCAAACTTGGCATCCGTAACACATTCCGGCTTTAAAAATGAGTGACATCAATTACGAGCAACGTTGTGCTAATCAGGTTTTGCTTCAGACTTGGGCACAGTGCAACGGAAACGTTTGAAAAACTGTGCCAGGCCTATGGAGACAATGTTTTGTCGAGAGCACAGGTTTTTAGGTGGTTTAAGTCGTTTGCAGAAGGAAGAAAATCAATTGAAGACGAGCCTCGCAGCGGAAGGCTTTCATCTTCAAGAACCGACGAAAATGTTGGCAGAATTCGCGACTCGTGCGTTCAGATCGTCGTTTGACAGTCCGAATGATCGGCGAAGAGTTGAATTTGACTCACACAACCGTTCATCAAATTTTGACTAATGAATTGAGGATGAGAAAAATTTGTGCAAAAATGGTTCCGAAAAATTAATGAGTATTTGGGCAGTAACAACATTCCTGTGGCTCCTCAGCCTCCTTATTCACCCGATTTGAGTCCATGTGACTTTTTTTTGTTCCCCAAATTGAAAAATCACCTCAAGGGACGTCATTTTGGAACATTGGAGAATATTCAAACAGCCGTAACCGACCAACTGAAGTCTATTCCAGTATCCGAGTTCCAGCACTGCTATGACGACTGGAAGAATCGTTGTGTGGCTTCCCAAGGTAGTTACTTTGAAGGGGACAATGTTGAATTGTAATTTTATTTGAATAAAAAAAAGACAAAAAATCAGTCTCATTACTTAATTTACACACCTCGTATGACGAACGGAAGCACCTCGTATGACGAACATATATATAAACGAGGAATAGCAAAATTTCAAATTTATAAACTAATACGTTTCACTTAAATTTAAAAAAGTTAGCACTGAGATTTGCAATTTGAAAATACTTATTTGAAATTTCTTACACAATTTTGGTTAATAAATAAATAAATAATTTTTTAAAATTAAATTATGTTTTCAATATAAAGGATTTCTAGCATTCAAAATTGGAAATTATATGTGCCACGTTGAAAAGTTGACATTAAAAATTCTTTAACGGATAAAAGCAAAAAGTGAAAATTACAAAATCTAAGAAGGAAGACTACCTCTAGGGAAATGTATACAGAATAATAAATAAAAAAGATAAAAATGAAATCCTCAATGTTCTTAAGATACACCACATTTAATTAATGAAAAAGAGAAAGATGGCGGAATGCCTATTTATGGTTAGGCGTAAATTAAAATGATACCTCCCACCATAAACATATGTCTTCTTGTCTTTGTAAGCCAGCTGACTGACAACTATTCAAAGTAATGAAAAGCAAAAAAAAAAAAAAGAAAAGAAAAATGAAGAACTTTCCTTCAGAATTTGTTATCTTTTCTCATCAATGTATGAGGAGAAAGCTTCATTACTTAGTCGGTATATTATGTGTAAAGAATTTCATATTTTTATTTTGTAAAGTTTCACAGAATTATATTTTACTTGAAGGTTAGTTCTTAGAATGGAATTTAATAAAAATGTTAAAAATCAATTTCTAAGGAGACAATGTGCTAAAATTGTTCAATAACAATGTTCTCTTTATACTTTTTTTTTTACCTGGGTTTTTGGTTCTATTCAGATATTTGAAATTAAGTTTTGCATATTGATACCCAAATTAGTTTTTTCTCTGCTGTGCAAAGGGGATAATGGGAAAAAATTATGAATTTATTTATTGGTAACATATAAAATTTAAGAAAATCTGGTTTAAAACACGTACACGATTATTCTTGTTGCATTTGCTTACAATTTTTTCTTTGTTTTAAATTTGGAATTTTTATTACACATTTAATAGTCCCTAAAATTTATGACCGGGAATTGATTGTGTTTTTTTTTTTTTTACAAGAAAGCTACATTATAAAGAAATCCTATGGCGCAACAGCCCATGAAGGGCCAAGGCTTGCCAGACGGCGATTTGAATAGGGAGGCATGTGATAAGCCCGCCGCAGTTCCCACGCCGTTTAGTTACGGCCTTCGCTACCTAGGGCGCTACTAACTGTAGCTTCCCACTTTTTATCACGATGCTGGGTCAACACGCGACTTTGCCCTCACTGGAATCGAACCTTGAATTCTCGCACGAAAGGGGAGTGCGCTAGCCACTAGACCAACGCGTGAGGACAGCCTTACATTATAGCTTCACTATTTCTTCTTTCTTGGCTCTACGGTCTACACAAGGATCTTTTGGCCTCCTCAAACTGAGGAATCGTAATATAGGATGATTAGCCCATTTTTTTTTACTATATAGCATCGTTATATTACGATAAGACAACTTAATAAATCTTCAAATGTCAAATTCTTCAGAGAATTTTCCGTGGTAGTCTGCTTCATTTTATGGTCTTCGACCGGTTTCGGGCGTTCTCTGAGTGTATTAACTGAATTTGTTCTGTGCAAGTCTGTGTTATCAACACTGTCTGACAACCGCATCCTGAAGATGGGCGAACGCCCGAAACCGGTCGATGACCACAAAATGAAGCAGGCTACCACGGAAAATGTCTCTGATGTTTTCCAGCTTTGCGGAACCAACCCCCACAACGTCAAAAATTCTTCACTTATCAAACCAAAGTCGCGGCCACAAAATTAATGAATTTATATTACTTTATTTTTGACTGGTCAGTGACGTACACCATTCCAAAGACTGCCAATGAATTTTGTGTGTGTTGGAAATCTAATATTTCATTGCTGTATCTTTGTTATATTTAACAAATAATGTATTTTCACATAATACAAGTAAGAGTTCTGCCACATGATATATGCGCGTTATTCTCTAAGAAAAAATCTATATATAGCAAAATTTAGAGGGAGTAGTTTTAGGTTAAATAAAACTGGGTGAAGAATATAGAATAATTCACTTAATTAGGTTAATTTATTATTTTAAAGGGGAAGGGATTATTGGGTACTTTCCTCTTCAGTTAATGATTGGTATGAATTACTTTATTAACATGAATATATTTATTGGTGAGAATTGCTTTATTAGCGTGAATGTCTGACCGGCAGATTCCAACAGTCTTTACTGGATTTCCTGTTGGATGCATCAATATTGATAGTGTTAGTGTTGATGGCGCGCGGGTGGTATAATAATATAGACAAAGAGCGCAGGCTCACCGCTCCGACAAGACTTACGTAATACTGAAAATTAACTTGTCAAGACGAGATGCAAAAGCTAGTTATTATAATTCATAGAAAACATATATATATATTTTAAATATAGCTGCATTATTATTTTTTCTTCCATCAAATGTTAAGTATTGCAGTAATGGCTTACTGACAGATATATCCTGTTTTGTATTTTTGTTGGAGCAATTGAAATAAATAAAAAAAAAACAAAAAAAAACCGCCATATGAAGTAAAATAAAAAGAAGAAGATTTATTTCTTATCCTTAGAGATAATTTAAATTGTACATAGTTCGCGGAAGAGTTAGGTAGTTTGTGGTAAGTTTAATATCATGAAGATAATGTATGTTCCCGGACAGGAGCTGGTGTTGTTGTCTTATGAGCTCTGCCGGCCCAGAAACACGTTCTATCTTATTAACTAGACTATTTAATTAAATTTAACGCATTCCATTTAAATTTAATTACTTTAAATAGCAACAAACTTGTTGGGGGGGGTCTATATATTTTTTTTAATACCTTAGTGACGACGTTAATTGGCAACAGTAGTGTAGTAATAATTTTTATTGCTTTAATAAAAGGTAAATAATATGTATTTTAAAGTTTTTTTTTATTTCAAAAATATTATTACGCAATAATTGTGAGGATAATTTCTTTTTTTAATGGAATTTATGGCGGCCTTCTATTATAAAAAGAAGATGAAATCCTCAGCTCTCAAATGATATCATCCCACAAAGTATCGAGAAATCAAGTGGCACATAAACCGCTTGCCGTCATAGTATTTTAGCCGCTTTGTATGTATAATCTCTGCTTTTATATGTGCTGTGGGCTTTTATTAAATTGCGACAACGTTTTGGTTGAACCATATAAACAATGTTTTGCTGATGTATTTTTACATAATTTTCACTAAATGAATGTAATTTGTGGAAACTAGGCTGCTATTTAACCGCCCAATACCCTTTTTTATTTTCTCTTACAAGTAAGAGGAAGTATTGTAATCGTGTCAAATTTTCGATATCGATTTTTCACCGGAAATATCCGTTTTGAGGTCCCTTGAGTCAAAAGAAGTGGTTTTTAGCAAATGGTCTGTGTGTGTCTGTGTGTATGTATGTATGTGAACAGCATTGCTCAAAAACGAAAAACCGTAGAATGTTCAAACTTGATATTCCGTTTAGATATCACGTTATCTGTCAAAATTCCTCAACCGGAAGTATCACTTTACTAGTTGTTTTTTTTTTTTTACTTTTTTGCGTTTTTCTCTGGGTGGGGTTATGTTTTTCTCTAAAGTGATATCATAGCTGATTTATACAATTCTATCCATCCAAAGAAAATTAATTAGAAATAAATAGATGGCCGTTTCAAGGAAATTAGTAAACAAGTAGTGCGCTTTTAGTGAACAGTTTTGTTTCAAGTTTTCGACGAATTTCATTAAATTTGGTACACAAACTATAAAATTTGTGAATTATAATTTTGAGAACTGGAGTAACAGAAAGTTGTGTGAGTGTTTCACACCAGGTTTTTCTCAGTTATTTAGCTGTTTTTACACTAACTAGTCTGGCTCGCCTATGAAACAGTATTTTTAGTTTTTCGCGACTTACTTGAAAAGGATCTGACGTATTTCGTTAAACTTGGTAGTATACTATATATTCACATATAAATCTTTATTTATTATAACAACTAAATTTTTGAGAAAAATAATTTTAAGTTGGATCAAGGGGAAAAGAACGATGATATTACAACGGAAAAGTACCCGGGAACTATTTCAGTATAACATACGATTTCTATCAACTACAATTAAGGGCTAAGTATTTGGTCAAAATACTAATTTTTATGAAAAATAGAACTTTGTTTATTGCAGTAATACGTAGAAGGCCTGTTAATGCATCAACTCTTTATGATTTAAATGATGTAAAAGTTGCAATTGTTTCTGAATTTTGCATATTGTAATTTTATGAGAGGAGTTGGACATTAAATTTTTATGAATACTAAAAAAAAAACAACACGCAAACTTTATCTTACTGCAATTTACATCCTTTTTGATTGAATTGATTTACACGGACATGCCCACTTACAAATTTCACATATAATTGGCAAATCATATTATGTGTATAATTAGGTAAAATAAAAAATAATATCGAACTTTCAGTCAACTTTCCAACTCGAAATTTTAGTAACAGATTAAATTCTTGTTTTGATTGGTTCCGCACAATTGGAAAGCATCACAGATATTTTCTGTGATAGCCTGCTTCGTTTTTTTTTTTTTGATCATCGCCCGTTTTCGAGCACCCGCCCAACATCAGGATGTTTTTGACAAAACAGTGTGATAAAATAGACTTGTACTAGTTTCTAATTGATCCACAATAAAAAAAAGGGAACAAGGGACGAAGCCAGAAGGGGTATGATAAATGAAGTTATTGATCATGATGTGTGAAATTTTTCATAATGTGTGAGACTAATCTTGCTATTGTTATCACACAGACATACACACTACTAAGTTCTAATTATCACACAGTCTACACACAGTATTTTAGGGTCTAATTAACACAAAGACATACGCAGTATTAAGATTTTATTCACCTGTTAATTATTATTCCTGTTATTATTGCGTCTAGGATGGTTTGGATGATTAATGTTAGTCCTATTCTTAAGAGCACATTTGGAGCGTATCAACTACATTTACTCTTTGCAAGTCTATGTTATTACACTGTTTTTGACAAAAACAACCTGATGAAGGGTGAACACCCGAAACCGGTCGATGTCCACAAAAAAAAAAGAAGCTGGCTATCACGGAAAATATCTCTGATAAATTGAATTATTATTAGTATTATGTAGATAATAGAATCGTATAATAACATTGAAGAGGCATTTAGTGGAAACCCTAACTTTATCCGCTTCCCCCTCCCCCGAAAAATCCGTCTAAAATGAATTTTCCCAGAAGAAATGTTTTATATAGAAGTTGTAGCTCGAAATATGTGTAGTTTATTATATCAAGTTTAAAAAAAAAAAAACAATCGTTGGAGCCGTTTACGAAAGAATCACAAAAAAAGAAAATTGAAAAATTCGTTCAGTAAAGTGGTAATAATGCCGCCGGTCGACCGATTTCAACCAAAACTTTGTCAGATCGCCTAGTAGAATTTAAACGAAATGTCCAGTTTGAAATTCTTGCGTTTTTTTTTCCCTCTTTTTGAGTTATGCTGAATTCAAACAGACAGACAAATACAGATCCAGTCTCTAAAAATCACTCCTTCCGTACAGAAGGGGGGGGGCCTTAAATATATATTTAGGGTGAATACTCAATTTCAAAAATTTGAAACACGGATTGCATCACTTGCTCATAAAACTGTAAGAGAACAAATAAATAAAAAGATAATGAATAAAAAAAAAAATGCTTAGGATGGATGCTTTTAATTTTTACACATTCTGAAAGGAAAGTAGAAAATATTCTTGCCTAAGTAAATGAAAAATTGAAAAAAAAAAAACATTAATTTAAATACCATTCGATAAATAGACGACAGAATGACATTTGGAGATAAAGTCTTAAATATCTTAAAAGGAAAACTGAATAACTTTATAATTTTAATATATAACTATGACACATTCGCAAATTATATTTACATAAACAAGAGTTTCTTGCGTTTAGATATATATTTAGATATATTTATGTATTTGTGTTTATGTTTGTGTTGGTGCTGTTTGTGTTGTATTGTGTGTTGTGGGCGATCTTTCACCCATATTGCATAATACTGAACTCACAACTTGTACAAGGAGGATACATAGAACAAGCGATCACTGTTCCTTTAAACTAATACTAATATACATACATACATACACTCACTACTCACTCTCACAGAGATAGCAAAGAGAGAGAGAGAACATGAGTATAATATATATATTTATAATTTAATTATTTAACTTTAGCAACATAATAATATATATTGATAGCGAGCACCATGTTTGCTAAAAAGGAAAGTTTAATCACTAATTATTTATATGTACAAATATGAAATAAATTGAGTTTATAATATCTAATAGTAATAGAGATAAGAAATACTAAATATATCATAATGAATAATAAAATTTATCTTGCGTCACATTACTTTTAATTTATTCTTGTGGTAAATCTATCTTTGTGTGTGTTAATATTATGTAAAGTGGTAAAACCATATATTAATACTGAAGAGGGTACTACATTAGAGGAAAGCATTTAAGCTACTGCTCCCCCTCAGAACCCCAAAAATATTAATTTTTCCTGGGAAAATGTTTACAAATAAAAGTGAACAATATTTATGTGTGTAGATAGTATACGCAGTTTAAAGAAAATTGTTGGAGCCGTTTTCGGAAAAGAAGACTATTCAGTAATGGTCACACTTCCGGTTGATGTGTTTTGCCGAGAAATCTTTGTGCCTGTTGAACTAGTAGTAAGAGGAAGTAAAACACATTTGAGACAGGAAAGAAAAAATTCAGAAACTTAATTGTGTAAAGTCCGGTTAACCATATTCCCGGAAAATCTGTTTAAGGAGGTTTCTGTGAGAGGGATAAGATGGTAGTCTCCTTAAAATAAATCGTTTTATTGAAGACAACAAAACAACGAATTAAAATTATAAGCTGAAAACCATTTATCAATAATAACTCTATGTAAATTCTAGTAAAAAAAGAAAATCGTATGTATTAAATATTTCTAAATATAAAAAAACTATACAAAAATAAAACATTAGAAATTTTGTTAATGGTATTTTTTTTTTTCTGAAGGCGTAAATGTCACGGTTAGGGTGAACGTTAGGAAATTGTAGTGCGGTTAGAGTTTGCAAGTGGGTGTTTACTCTAGAGATTAGCGTGGAATTTGCAACTAAACATAAAGCTAGTGCTGCCTTTAAAGGTTATTATTTTTATAGAGAGATTAAATTTTTATACATTAAATATGCTCTTACTTTTAAATTAAAAATTAGTCAAAAAAAAAAAAAAAACCATACTTTGTATTAAAATTTTTATACTATAAATATTGTTAATAGAGCTTCCCTCTCCCCGTTCTCGACACCTAATTTGGTAGTTAAGCCAGCGTTAAAAACTAGGTATTGCTATTTTTACTTTCTCTTACTCCTAGTAAGAGGAAGTATTGTAACCGTGTCAAATTTTTGATATGGAGTTTTCATCGGAAATATCCGTTTTGAGGTGCTTTGAACCTGAAAAGTAGTTTTCATAAAATGGGCTGTGTTTGTGTGCGTGTTGTGTTTTTTCCCTCCACAAAAGTATCCAAAAAGGAAGGAGGAGTTTATTTTCTACATGCTCCATATACATGTATTAAATGTATCGTTAATATAGTTACAAATATTATAATGTATTTGTAAGAATATCAATATAATAATAGATGAACAAAAAGTGATTACAGAATAATATTTACAAATAAATATTTACAATTATTTTTTTTAATTAAATGAAATAAGATCTGCTGGATGATATATATATATAAATATATATAAGGGAAGGGAATAGTTAAGTGGTTAGCGTACTGGACTCCCATGCGTAGGACCCGGATTCGAATCCAGCCGTGCTACCCATAGATTTTTTTTCTTCCTAGGAGCCTCTACAGCTCACTGTCTGGTGATGGACAGTGTTGTCTGTAACATAGATCATTGTCCGGAGGCCGGCAGTGCACTGAGAAGGCTCCGGGCGCCAATGACCACAGAAGTTGATACGCCTTAAATTAAAAAAAATAAATACATATATACATTTACATATACGCATATACACCATACACTTATCTATATTTACAGATTATGTGGATGTACGTGTGAACACCATGGCTCAGAACCAAAAAGTCGCAGAAAGTACGAAACTTAACATTCCATAAGGGTTATCAGCACAGGATCTGACCTGTAAATCATCTGTCAAAATTCATCAACCGGGAAATAACACTTTACTAAATGGAGTTTACACTTTTTTATACTGGTATGCTTGAAAATAAATCAAACGATTTTCTGCAAACTTGGTATATCAATTTTGTCATACAAAGAGCTACAACTTTTTAATTAAAACATTTTTTGGGGAAAATGCATTTAAGCTGGGTATAGGGGGTATATGGGGTAATGCTTTCCACTAAAGTGCTATTTTAGTTTATTATACGATTCTATCAATTAAATAATATTAATTAGAATTAAATATGTCAAAATTAGGAGCTTGAAGAAAATCGGTTGGCAGGAAGTGTGTATTCACTAAACAGTTGTCCAAGTTTTCTGCGACTTACTACATAAAAATAAACACCAACTGATTTCCTTAAATTTGGTATAGGAACTCATATATACAATCATGTTTCTCACATGACGCTACATACTGACCTACAGATCCCGATCTGTACACGACTTAACACAACAACTTTACAAAAGATTCTATAGTAGCACATAAACCTGTCCTCCATAACCATTCCTGGTAATCCTCCCAAGACTTTTGAAACGCCAATGGCCAAAAGATCTTCTGGCACAGGAAGAGGAGGCATAACAAGACCAGGAAGAGTGGCATTGGCCACCACCTTCAAAGCCTTCAAGCTCAAACATTGACTTATCCACATTGTTTACTTATTTAATAATATTACAGATTGTAAATGTAAATATTATAAATAAACAAAAACCAAAAACAAAAATCTGGTGTGTGAAACACTTACACAACTTTCTGTTACTCCAGTTCTCAAAATTATAATTGACAAATTTTATAGTTTGTGTACCAAATTTAATGAAATTTGTCGAAAACTGAACAAACCTGTTCAGTAAAAGCGCACTTCCGGCTTACTGATTTCTATCAAATTCGGAATTTTAGCCATCTATTTATTTCTCACTAATTTTCTTTGGATGATGGAATTGTATAATCAACTATGATACTACATTAAAACATAACCCCACCCCTCCCCCAAAAGTGCCCTTAAATGAGTTTTCCCAGAGAAATGTTTTAAATAAAAGTTGTAGATCTTTGTATGTTTAGTTTATATAAGAAGTTTCAAGAAAATCGTCTGAGCTATTTTTGAGAAAATTGCGAAAAAGTGAAAAAAATTCATTTAGTAAAGTGGTACTAATAAACGCACTTTCCGGTTTCCGATTTTTTTTTTTCAAACTTGGAATTTCAACAACAGATTTATTCTATTAACATTATTTATATGATAGAATTGTCTAATAAACTGAAATAGCAGTTAAGATGAAAACCTAACCTCACCCCTCCCACAGAAGTGCTCTTAAACGAATTTTCCCGGAGAAATGCTTTTTAAATAAATGTTGTAGCTCTTTGTATGTGTAGTTGCTATACCAAGTTTAAAGAAAATCGTCGGAGCGGTTTTTGAGAAAATGGCAAAAACGTAAAAACACCAACTAGAAATGTGGTACTTCCGGTTGAGGAATTTTGACAGATGAAATATAGTCTGATCCCATGGTGATACCTAAACGGAATATCAAGTTTGAACTTTCTACGATTTTTTTATTTTGAACTATGCTTTCGTATACATACATACATACATACATACATACATACATACATACATACACACACACACACACACACACACACACACACACACACATCCACACACAGACCATTTGCTAAAATGGTCCACTTTTTTGGACTCAGACCTCAAAACGGATATTTCCGGTGAAAACTCGATACCGAAAATTTGACACCATTATAATACTTCCTCTTACTAGGAGTAAGAGAAAGTAAAAAAGTTGTTAGAAATAAGTATGGGGGGGGGGATAAATCGCAATTAGAGTAAGTATATTTGACGAGCTTACTGAAGCAATAACTGAACTTTAGGCCTAGTGTTTTATATTTCACTAAGTCTGCGTCTCAAAATTTCTAAAATTTGAAATATAAATAGGTACACTTTTATTTGAAAACAAAAAAATTACCATTTATTAAACGAAAATATACCCAGCTAGCCTTGTTAGTTATTATGAGGTCATTAGTAAAATCTATAAAGAAAAAAATTACACAAAACTTTAGGATTGTATCTGATATTTTGTTTCGCCTCTGTCAACTTCTTATCTTATAACTGACCGGTTTTGGAAGTTCATCCATTGTACATAGAAGTTTGACAAAACGTTGTAAGAATGTTGACTTTTACGATTTAAAGTTCAGTCACGGAACACACTGATTGTATGGAGGTTGTGATATGTATGTTAAAAGCAATAATAGGAGGACGCACTAAGTAAGACGGACAAACCTTTCGTTTTCCAGCACTACATATCCAATTATTTATTCAACAGTTGGTATCTTTTTATGTACTTTTTTGAATATAAATTATGAATAATATCCTGTTCTAATAATTTATAAAATCGGTAATTAAAAATCGTAAGCACTCCTCCTGGTTTAACAATTTTTCATTATTTTTAAAAAAAATCAGTACTTTATTAAAAAAAAAATATATTGATTTCGAATTTACTTTTTTGTGTGTGTCTATTTGTTAGTAATTATTAATAACTTTTACTTGCTTTACTTAACCGGCGTCTCCCTTCATTTGTGTTGCCGTCAGGTCACTTCCTTTATTATTTGTGACTTTTTTTAGCATGTACGACTTTTCTGCAGGCGGGGAGCTGGCCCAACATGCAACCCCTAAAACCCTGGAGGATCCTAACCTAATATCTTTTACTTTCTCAAAATCTTCGGAATGCCAATTTTTCGAAAATTGAATTCGAAAAAAAGATTTCCTGATTTCAGACAGTTCGAAAATGAATTATTTATTTAGTTCAATTATATTTAAATTGTCCTCACGCGTTGGTCTACGGGCTAGCGCACTCACCTTTCATGTGAGAATTTTCAGGGTTCGATTCCGGTGAGGGCAAAGTCGGTGTTGACCCAGCATCGTGATGAAAATTAGGAAGCTACAGTTAATAGCGCCCTAGGTAGCGAAGGCCGGAACTAAAAGGCCGGAACTAAATGGCGTGGAAACTGCGTCGTGCTTACCACACGACCCCCTATCGCCGTCTGGCAAGCCCCCTCCTCCCACACTCATTCATACAATCATTCAATACAAGTTCTAATCTCTTCTAGTCCTAAACATTCATTCTAATAAATACATTCATACCTATAATAAAATAAAAAGTTATTTATTAAATATTATAAACATTTTATACCTAAATCTTTAAATTACGTTACAAACACTCGAGAAGCACACAACAAATACACTCACACAGACATGAATAAATTAATAAATGAAACATACACTATTCATTGCAATAAGTAATTGGGAGGAGTATTCGACATTCCACACACTCCTTTTACCTTAAAATTACAATAAACTGCAACTATATGTCCAACACATTATGATAGATATCATCAATGAATTAACTGTTTTATATATATATTGCCAAAAATGTGGCAAGCTCCGGAACATTTACATTTTCTGAAAATATAATGACTTTAATATCTAAATGGGGAATCCAAATATTTTGAAATGTTATTGAAAAAGTTATTTCTCTCTTGTAATTACTTGCTAAATGTCATGATAATATTATGCCTGAAATATTCATTTTCTTGACACTGTTTGCAAAGTACATAGACGCTGTGTACATGAAGGACCTAAAAACTGCATGGTTTGATGCTTAATCTTCTTGTTATCGTCACCACATTTGGCCCCCCTAAATATGTTCTTTTCTTTAAATTTGGATTCATCGATTTATAAAAGCTGCCTTTATTGCTGCTTATATATTGTTCTTGGCCACTTTTATAATACTAACCCAGCTAAAGTTCCTTTTAAATCCGAATAGGGCAAAGGTATATTCCATCTTTCCCCATTCACAGTGGCCTCCTTCACCAATGAATCCACTACGATATCATTGTCTCCAAGCCCACTAAGTTTGCTTTACCAATCCAAAATTTACCCTAATACCTTTCAAAGTTTAATAAATATATTATTGCAAGGATTTCATTTAGTATAAAATTGTTTTCTGGAAGTATTTTTGGATTGGCTATTTTTTAATAGAGAGCTCTGACTATCAATTATTATTATATTAAAAAAATAAGTATAAAGTTAATGAAATATTTCTATTTTTTACCCAGGGTAATATATATACCTGGAGATTAATATTATATTCCAAAAGAAAATGAAATGGAAGGAAACAATTGACTGGAAGGCCGTAGCAGGTAAGTGGAAGATATAAAAAAAAATTGCAATAAAACTTACAGAAATAGAATAAAGTACTTTCCAACTTTTTCCACCACAACCACCCAATCTAGCAACGGTCTATTGTTTTCTTTCTACCCCGCCCCCCTATTTTTTAAACTTTTTTTCTTCATTATCTATTATTACTTTTTTACTTTTAATTCAACTACAAGAAATCTAAATTTTCCACCAAATCTTGAACTTCATGGATAAACAATTTTGATATTCTTTTTATTTCATTATTTTCAATATGGCTATTTCGATCCAATGCAAATTAGCTATGAACTTGGTCTTCTACAATAGTACACCACAATCCGTAAGGTTATGTGCAACTTTTAGTATGAATAGTATATGCAGAGAGAAACAGATGAAAGAGATAGAAACATTCAAATTGCATTTTAATAATAAAAAGCCCAGATCAATTTGATAATGATTTTCACAGGACCATTATGAAAACATCGGACAGGATTTTGTATAGGACATTATTTTCATTTATCTAATATTCTAATTTTTACAGTAATAAACCCAGAAAAAAATTTAACGATTATGTCAAGAAAGGCAATGTCCCTGTATTTTTTTTTTCTTTTGTTAAGGAGCATCAATATTTGAAGTTATTGGCGCTGAGAGCCTTTTCAGTTCACAATCGGCCTCCAGGCTTATCTATCGATACAAACAGCTCTGCCCAACTTTAAGTTAGTGAGCTACAAAGGGGTCCAAGGGGGAAAGGGGAATCTAAGGGCAGCATTACTGGAAACCGAGACTTCTGCGTTCTTCTGCTAATCAAGCACGCTACCACTGAACTAATCCCATCTATGCGCCTAGACTGTAAAACCTAGTACTTTTCCATTTTTACACTCACTAATTACTGCTTATAATTTATGCAATACAAACGACTTGTCTAGGGTATTAATTTGATTAAAATTTCATCAATTCAATTTGATTTTATTAAATAATTTTTTTCATTTTAAAGATCTTATCCCAGGTTCGATCATATTTAACTGAAAAGAATATTAACACCAAACTTTAGTGAAAATATTAATAATTGTTGCTGAAAATTCAGATAGAAGAGTTGTATATTTAAAAAAAAACCCTTAGGAACCTATCGATTGATGATGATAAGTCTTAGAGCCTAAAAATCTGGTATAACTCAAGTTACAGATTGTTTAGGGCCTTTTAGGTTCAAAATTCAAGAGACTTTTGATCTTGAGCTTCCACAAAATTGCCTCCCCCAATCTTTTGTCCGACTTTTTATTTCTCCCGCAGGGTTTTCCTGAATTTCACGCACTCATTCTTTTTTGGTCTTTCTCACTTTCGCCATGCTAGTTCCATTTGTAGGCTACATTTTCAGTAGTCGATGTCTCTTGCATCCTTATGTTAAGCCTATATTATCTACAGTTCTTGTCCTCTTAAAAGCAATTGAAGCCCTACTGGAAGGTTTACTTTTTATCGAGGCACAAAATATTAAGTTTCCGATCAAAAATAGCTTAATGTAGACCTGAAACTTATCGAACCTCCAGATTTAATAGGCAAACCAGACTTAATGAGAATGCTCAGGCAGACTTAGACTTAACAAAATAAGAATTTCAGCTTGTATTGCTTCTTCTTTATTTGATCGTATTTAATTTCACAATGTAGGTATAACATTTATACCTTTTATTTATTAACATTAATATTTTATTTATTTACTCTCAAGCTTTCGGAGCTCTACAGCGGCAATCATCTGGAGCTGTTTGTTGAGTTTAAAGTTGGGTTACAACATTAGTTATTTTATGACTCCAGTAAAATAAACCTTCTTTTTTTTTTATAAATTAAACTTCTGTCTGTTTGTTTTTGTGGGTGTGTTTGTTTGTATCTGTATAACCTAAAAACGGTGATATTGGTTAAATATATACATATTATCATCCACTAAAGGTTATACAGACACAAGCATACCCTTACATATATATATAAACACACATATACACACAAAATAGAATAAGTAATCTATGTAATGTTATGTTTACAAAAAAAGTATTAATTTATAGGATTCATAAATTAATTATATATATAATATGTAACCCAAGTTTAATTCTCAACAAACAGCTCCTGACGATGGCCGTTGTAGATGGCCTGAAGATGGCGAAAGCTTGAGATGTAAATAAATAAAACATTATACGAGTAAAAGACTGGATCATTCCAGACAAAATTGTTAAACTCTAAAGAATTTTAGTTTCGCGAGTGATGTCCTAACTTTTCGTTTCAGAAAACAAATGAACTGGCTTATTTTAACTCATTCCTTTCATCTTCCCCGTGGCAATCATTACAGTATCCAGAAAAAAAAGGATACACATCTCCTGGCTTTCTCTCCTCCTTTGGGGAAGTAAGTAGCGGATTAGCAATTTTTTTTTTAGAGATCTCAGCATCCCTACGGGCATCCTAGCTTAACTACAGCCTTAGAGATAACTATACGGGGTTCACATAAGCAAATTGTCTCCTCCACACACTCTAACTCACTCTTACACACTTTTCAGACGCGAGCGACATCATACGTACAAACACTGACATCTAACAAGAGCCACCATAAATCGTGATCTGGATGTTTGATATTATAGCTAGCCACTCCGTCCATACTTTTATATCTAACCTGGTCTAACCTGCACCGCTTCTGAAGAATAATAGAGACTTACAATAATTTCCCCAATAAAATGGTCATCAAAAGGGGAGATTAGATAAAACCAACAATTCAAAGATGTTGAAGAATTAAAAGACTCTAAAAAAGGTATTTGTCCAATCTGGGTTCAGTTGGATTGATGAAAAAAAGAGAAGAAGAAATTATTATTTATTGGTAAAATTTATCGAAAGCTTTTCCATATTATAATAAAATAAATTCTATAAAAAAGCAAAGTTCGGTAATATATTTTAATAATGGGCAAACAAAAGGGGTTAATTTAGACAAAAATATCATTTTTTTTATTTTGTACAATTAAATTCCTTAACATTTTAATTTTTGTTTAAATTTTAGCTATAAATATTTTAAACAAAAGCAAAAAATTAGAAATCAGAAAAATGAAAATGGACCCGCCCTCGCCGGTTGTATTCTAAATTATATTCTAAATTCCCTTTTAGTAGTCTATAATACGATCAATACAGCTGGAACAGTTTTTTTAAATTCCTGTGCTCACATCATTTTACATTTTTCACATTCTTGTAACAAACTACTTTCACAATAAGGTATGGGACTGGCCTGGGCAACAGCCATTTCCTATTAAGCTCGCATTCTATCTATCCACTGAGACTAAAAGTCTATTGAATCAGTAACCTATAGAGAGTGGCTAACCTCCTAACATTCTTACAATGTTGAACGATTACTACTGGATATAGTAGGTAAATTATCCTAATTGTAATTCACAAAGTTCTAAAGTAGATAAATTAATATCCTCAATTCGAATTCTGCCTAAGAATTAAGAACCAAAAGATGAATGTAACACCAATATATAACATGTCTGTTGGATTGATGTTATTTCTATTTAATCTAAATTAGATCGATAAGAGGGCAATACGTTTTTTGACGATATTTTTCCAACTGTATAGACATTACCAAAATTCGCATCATTTAATTATGTTCCAATTTATCAACTTCTCTTAGCAGCCCGACGTCCTATTTGTAACCTTTTTGTAATAAAATCTTTAATTAATTTACACTGTTACGAAATATCTAGTATCAATATTGTAAGCTTAAATATTTCTTTAAAAGCCCTTGTATATGACGATGGTTGGAGAAAGGGTGTGATGGTCCTTTCAAAAAATTTGAAAAGCCACTAAAACATTGGTAAATATTATAAATTTCCAAATTTAAATTGTATAAATTGCTGTATGAGAAATTGGTGTCAATTTTTTATACCAGAATTTTAATTAGAATTTTTATTTTTGGCAATCCCGTCTTTTCAAGACTGTAGTCTCTTGCAACAGGCATTGGACTTCTTATCTCATTGCTGCCTTAAGAACTGTTTAGAACTGAACTTGTCCAAGTGTAGTGTGCCTTGACTAGGCAGTGTACTCCTATAACTTGGAATTATACTCTAAATGGTTCTACACTGTGTAGGGTATCATCTGTAAAAGACTTGGACGTAACCTTAAAACACTAAATTGGATTTCGTTGATCATATCAACAAGGTCAAAAGCAAATCGTTGCAAATGCTTGGATTTGTCTTCAGAAATACGAGGAATTTTGTAGTTCTTATGTTACTCTGTATAAATCCCTCCTCGTAAGACCTCATCTTGAATACGGTTCAATAATTTGGAGTCCATTTTGCAAGGTGCATAGGGATACTACTGAGACTATTCAGAATAAGTTTCTTCAGTGGTTAGTATTTCGCTTAAAGATTCCTAAAGAAAACGCTATCTATTCTGATTTTCACATCCTTTGTCAGCCAGGATCTCTCTTTATTTATAATCTCTCTTTCCTATGTAAACTTCTCCATTCTCAAATAGACAGTCCTCACCTTCTTTCTTTAATCTCTTTAAATATACCTTCTCACTCTACAAGAAAATCTTTTCCTTTCAATATACCTTACTACAAGTATAATTATATCTTCCATTCCCCTATCTATGGGATGATGCGGGCAGCAAACCAGATTAACTTGGATATGTTAAATATGGCATTCCAGAATTTAATAAAATTAAAAGTATATTATACTCTTGATTAATCAAACATTAGACAATAAGTACATTTTACTTATATAATAGATGTGTTAGGTGGAGAGAATTTAAGTCTGGTTGATGAAATGAGAATACTGGTTCAACACTGGTTAACTATGTATAGTAATAATAGTGAGACACAGTCTGTCTGGACTTTACAATAGAGAATGGTTAAGATAGAGTTGGTATGAGAATGACAAGAAGTGACTGGCGAGATGATAAACTATAGTGAACTATATTGAACTGTATCAAACTGAATATTTTATGGACTGTCCGTCGCTGTATTTATACAGTTTCTCCCACTCCAGTCCGAGATAGTGGTTGGGTTCGTTTCTCTTCTCTTTACCCTCTTTGGTTGCTGTTACACTTAGAATAAAATTTAACCTATTTTTTTGTTTTTATATAGTTTGTGTGTAGTATTTTTATAGTATTTGGGTAATTATAGTATTTATTTTTATATTTTTATAGTATTTGTGCCGTATTTTTATAGTTTATATTGTAAAAAGCTTTGAATTTTTTTTTTATTTTTTTATTTATTTATATAATTTATATATTTTTAGTTTATACTTGTAAACTGGACTGATCCGTCTTTTGAATTAGAAAATAAAAATAAAATAAAATAAAATATATAGAAGAATTTCAATGTAAAAAAAAAAAAAAACTTGAACTAAGGACAGAAGGAGAGAGAGATGAGACATTGTTTAAAACATGTTTTAAAATGATTCTTTCTGAGTCATCTTTCCGCGCCAATATTTAAAATATCATTAAACAACACATTTTAGGAAAATTTAAGTATTTTTGGGATAGGTTTAAATTGAATTCCGAAATGGCTACAATTTATAATTCACTTGATCTCTTCGAATTGCACAGTTTAACCCACATACTATTTTGTATATATATATTATATATAAAATCATATGTCATGGTAAATTGCGTGGAATACTCTGATATAAATAAAACTAGAAATAACCTTAAGTTAAGGGTAGAGGGTATTCCAAGGGTAAAGCTGTACATCAGTTCAACGAGCCGGCAACTTGCAACTCTGGCACTACTACGATTTCTTACATATTACATATAAATAAATAATAATAAACTGTACATAATAGAGTCATAAATTTCAAAGAAAATGCGGAATAAAAAATATAATTATAAGAAGATGGTCACAAGAATTATTTTTATATACTACTTTTTCCAAGTGGAAGTATCACTTCTAATACGAAGAGGATGTATCCAGTAACTAGTACTCCTGTCTAAACTCCTGCAGGCCATCAACCATTGTCCAGATCTCCTTCACCTCATCAACATTAATGTACCCACATATCAAGTCAGGCATTACAAACCATATTTTTATCAACTACCAACCATCAATCCACCAGTTATGTTCCTAATAGTCCACTGATCCGGCTCCAACATCTAGGTAACATCTACCCAAACGTTAGAACTTGTTTCAAGCTACCAAACGACGAATTTACAATAAATAGCCAAGCACATCTCGGTCACTCGCTCAAATATATGCCCATTCCCTTGTAAATGAATTTTTTTCTAGAAATCTGATCTTATTTTACATTTTCAAATGTATTCTTGATCTTTGTATTTTTATAATACAATGTCTATATTACAGAACATACTTTATCACTGTAAGTTTGTTTTGTATTATTTTGAAATTTATCACGTTTTGTATATTATAATATTGTAAAATGGATATTGAGGTTCAATCCGTCTATAGTATCTTTTTTCTTAAACAAAAAAACTCCTCTGGCCCATTGCCTTATAAACATCTCATTTTAAATTTAAATTACTACGTATGTAAAGTTTCCGTTATTACAGTTCTTACTTTCTCCTTACTTCTTTAAGGGAACGTATGTAATCTTGTTACATTTTCGTCATCGAGTTTTCACCGAAAATATCCGATATGAGAGTTCCATAAATTACCGTATGAAATATTTTTTCTAAAAAAAAAGTTGATTATACGAGAGTTATGGGTGACCTGACGCGACTGATTGTTGGGTTTCTTTATACAATAGCACATCAGTACGACGAAGGTTTCACCACCTGATGAGTACTGAAGAGTACTAGATATTTTACTAAATATATATGTTTACAATATGAGAATTGTGTGGGAATTATAGCAAAATGAAAATAATCGTGTGGTTGCCTGAGAAAGTGCTCCGAATTTTGGGGTGGCTAATATAGACCATCTAGAGCAGGCCCGTGCAACCTGCGGCCTGCGGGCCACATGCGGCCCGGGTAACTCTTCCGTGCGGCCCGCGTTATGGTATTGAAGAAAATAAAAAATTAATAATCTAAATAATATTGTGATCATCACTGTTAAGGTTTTAATTAATATTATATGAAATAGAACATAGAGAGGCTCCTGTCTTAACTTGCTTTTAAAAGAGAGTTGAACACTTGGTGATCGACGCGTCTGTACGAGCCTGGACACGTTTGTGCAACTCTGTTCATGTTTGGCTTGGCATAAAAAAACTACATAATAAGGGCATGATTTTCATTTAACAGTCAGTTCATTATAGTATTCTCATGTCGTGCCAACTCATCATAGAATCTTATTTTTAAAATTATTCACATTTTGTTGTTTGATTTTCGTTAATTTTTTTTCAAAGTAAAGGTGAAGTGAATATTTGATTTAATTTTTATTTGTGACTGTATTTAGTGCTTATGTGCGTTGTATTTACATACAACTATTTACTTAAAAAAAAAAAAACCAAAGTTACCTAATAATTAAATAAAATGACGGATAAGACAAGAAAAATAACTGAAGAAAACCGAGAGTTTAATAATTCATGGACTGATAAATATTTTTTGTTTTGCATGAAAAAAACCAGTATGCATTATTTGTTTGGAAAGCGTCGCCAGTTGAAAGAGTATAACATTAAGCGGCATTACATATCCAAATATGCTCTAAGAAACGATAAAATAATTAAGTTAAAAGCGGGCTTGACGGGGCAACAAAACTTATTTAAAAATGTTAATAAGGAGCAAGAAACTGCAACAATAGCAAGTTATGAAATTTGTTACATTTTAGCGAAACATATGAAACCACTTTCTGATGGCAATCTAGTAAAGGAATGCATTGAGGCGGCAGTAAATGCTATTTGCCCTGAGAATATTTAAAATTGAGAAGTTTATATTTGTAAGAAACACCATATTCCTGCTGATTTATGTCAAAGAGGACAGTATTAAATCACTTAAACCAAAAAGTGTAATTGGGATTGGGTAAATACTTTCACAATTCATGCGGCCCGCCGGAAGTTCATCAATCTCTGAAATGGCCCATTAACTTTCAAAGGTTGCACGGGCCTGATCTAGAGGGTCTTTGGATAGCGTAAGGCCTTGCTCATACTCCACACAAACTTAAATAAAAAATTAGATGCAATGAAGATTATAGCGAGCGAGTATTCACAGAGATTTTTTTCACTTCTTAAGGAAGAAAAGTAAGAAAGCAAATAACTAAATGCAAATAATGAACCAGCGCGTACCAAATTTAAAAAAAAATTAAAAATATAGAATTCTGTAAATTAAGCGCAGAAACACATGCATGTGTATATCATCATCGTCATTTAAAAGTATTTTCTCCTGTCATTTATTTCAATATTGAATTTCTTTTTTTTATGAATTATTGGAAATTATATAATCAAAAAATAATATTCGATTGTATATCATACTATAATGAAGTGGTAGGTGGGACAGGGATATATGTGTACCGGATACCATTAAATTATCCACTGGTGACATGTTGTTTCTTGTCTGTGGGTGATGTTACAACCGTGTCGACCTTCAACCACTGCTGATATCAGCCTGCTCTCTACCATACATACTATATTCATATATATACACACACAGAAATATATCACCGTTCATATGGGAGACACACTAAATGAGACAAGTACATATGGAACATTTATTGGTGGTCAATATCAGCCGGCAATGCTACTTTATCTTTGTTTTTTATATATTTATTTTTGTTTTTTATTTTTTATATTTTGAGTTTCTGTCAGTAGTACATGTATAAATTGTTCCAACTTCTGAAAAAAACTAGAATGTCTCTTTTTCTTTTTTTGCATCGATTCTGTGTTAAAGAAAGATTGAAATGGTACCACTGGAATCATAACGAGAGAAACATTTTAATATCTCCAAAAAAAATAAAACTTCGAGACTCCCACATAATTTTATCTTAATGCAATTTTCAAGTTTCAATTGACAAAGTTGCTGTCAAACTTGTTTATATTAAATACAAATTTACTAAAAAAAAAAACTATACATAGATGGTTGATAAAGCTTAAGATTGATCGGAATACACTTGACGGAAAAAGCTTAATTTCGAAGCTCCTTTAGACCTTCGTAAAATAAACTTCCTCTAAAAAATATTCAAACAAATGTTATAGGTCTCGTGTACTAAGCATACAAAGTTTTTAAGAAAGTGGAATAGAGAAATTGCAAGAAACTAAAGAAAAAAATCAATAAAATGTTAGGTTAAGGGCTCCCAAGAGTTGACCTGAAGAGCCCACTAAGCTCCTGCACACCTGTGTTTTCCACAGTAGAGAGAAGAATGGGCTGTCACAGTTACAGAATGGGCGCTAAATCCTTAGGAAACATCACGCAATATGGTTCTTGTATAAGTACCGCTTTGTAGAAAGTATGGCAAGAAGGATTGAACACCATATCACATTCTAACTAAATGTATGAATTTAGCACGAATCCTAGTAATGAACAGATATCTAAAATACCTCTTGTTTCAATCCTGGGTGTACTAACGACACGAATTGATGTGAAATAAAACCGTGTACCGGGGTATACAATGGCTCTTTTTTGCATAAATGAGAGGGACCGGACCGGTGCCTACAATTAGAATTATCCCAAGGAATAGTCACAACTTTCTGAGTCCTTCCTTGAAGAAAGGAGAACTGTTTAGGGACTATCCTCGATATAAATCGGCGGCAGACCGGGTTGGCTGCATTGAAACCAAGGACATCCGCCCTAAAGAGGCTCATTGCAACATGGGCCAAAAGTCGGTTTTTGCAAACCACTGACGCCTTCTTCACCCGGAAACTCAAAGTGTTTTTCAAATAAAAGTGTTAGCCATTTATTTGAATAGATATTATTATTATTACGTATTAACCTGGGCGCCTATAGGCATGGGAGGGAGCTAAGCCAATATGGCTTTTATACCCAATCCCCCCCGGTTCAACCCACTAATTAACCTCCCTCAGTAGTTCACCGGTCTGTCTGCATTATCCTAAGATATCCTTAGGATACCAACCTAAGGATACTCCAAACCTTGCAGGCTTTCCCATGTGAGTGAGGCCCCACCCAAATATACTGACATAGATAATGATAAACCGTTTCCCTAACTCCATCAATTCAATTCTGACATATGGAACTGGACGTCAATGTGAATAATTAGTATTATAACATTCTAAAAACTAGTGTGCCGATTCAAGTAAATCACGAAAAAAGAAAATAATTATTCAGTAATGTTAGATTCTGAGGGGAGCGACCCCCCGTGGGTCAGTTTGCCACATTCAATAATGTTGCATTTTGGTAGATGAATTTTGACCAAAATCTTATTAACAGAGACGGCGGCGGCGGCGGCGGTGGTTCCTAAGCAGAATATCAAGTTTAAGGAATTTTTCGTTTTTGAGATATTTTGTTCACATATTCACACGCACACATACAAAGACCATTCGCTGAAAACATTGTGTTCGTACAATAATCGAATGTTTTAAGGAATGGATAGAGAAATTACTGTCGATATGTATTTACGGAATGGTCAAAATTTCATTTACTGATCACTGTGTGTTTATTGTATAAGTAATGAGAACTGCAAACATTTTATACTGTAAAACTTAGAAAAGAGTAAGGTCACATGAAAAGAGAGTGACAGACTGGCAAGCAGAGTGACGGGGTACGGTGGTTGTTCAACGATGGTCGACAGGTGAATGGTGAATGAGAATTGAATGAAAAAGATAGCTGTGGGTCGAGCGCCCTTATAAGTGAAACTCGTTATAAAATTCTACTCCTTAACTACTCTACCAATATCGTCAGATGTAATCGGTAGGTAGATAAGTCGATGCTATGGTCAGAATTTCTAGTAGTAAGACATGTCATGCCTCAAGTGACGTGCTGCTTGTGGGCGATACCTTATGATTATAACTCTTAAAGTACACATAAAATACGTTATGGCGATTCATTATATTTTAAGGGGCCTTAAAACATGCATCTCTAGTGAAAACTCATTTCGAAAATTTGACACAATCGCGATATTTCTCTTACGGCAGTAAGAAAAACTAAAATTGGTTTTCGTATTCAGTATTTTAACATTCCTGATATATAAGAAAAAGTAGTTTTTTAAGAAATTTATCCGTTTTATTGTATACAAGTAAGCAATTTGTAATTACTACCTCCGCTCTAAAGGAAAATTCTAGTTCGTCACCAATTACAGTCAGAAACTGCAGCGTATTAAAAATATTTTATGAGCAAGCGCTTCTTTTAAGTGCGGCAATGTCAAGTTTTAAAAAAAAAATACAAGCGTCAAGCCGTAATTTGATTTGCCATATTTAGTAGATGTGTAAAGTTACGCTTGATTTATTGATACATGTAATAAGGTTAGGGGTTCTAGTAACATAGTTTACTGGCAGTTGGCCCCTTAACAAAGTTTAGTAATTAATTGGTACAAAAAGTAACATTTAATATATCTATAAAATAATTAAACTATACGCTAAAATTATTTTCTAACATTATTACAGTAATTTATCACCGTTCAGAAATTTTACTGATAATTGTTTTTTTTTGTATTAGTAATATTAACAACTACAAGTAGATTTTGATGATACAGATGTGAATTTACTTGTTATAGAGCTTGATAGCTTTATCACCTAGTGGTGAATGTTTTACTTCTTGAATTTTACAGTCTCATTCTAGAAGGTCTCTAGGCTATTTCCGCTTCAACCGACGAGGCATGTATTGTTGGGTAGAGGAGGAAAGCAGAGCTGTTGCACAAAAGGATTTGGATAGAGAGCTCTAGTAGGCTATGAAACTTGCAGTAACCTTTTTTTATAAGACCTTGGACAAAAGGGATGTGGAGGTCCATTGTAAAATGTTATGATTAGAAATGTAACAGGGTGCATTAAGGATTTAGCGTAAAATTTTTCACAGTAGTTTGGTGTTTGAATGTTTGGTTAAGCCCCACGCTTCTACTCCGTATGTCCACTGAAGGGTTATATATATACTTTTTTGAGAGATGGGGGATTTCAGATCTACTAACACTACAATAATACAATTCCTTTCCCAACTGTTAGGCAACACAGGACTTCATTAAGTCTGAACCAAATAACTCGATATCCGAAAACTTTCACTTTTATTGGCCAACATTTTTCCGACAAAATGAATTATAGTATAGTAATAGACGCGCTGCGACATTAAGCTGTCCTTAAAGTACCGTCTCAATAAAATAATAAAATGTTTTCTCTATATTATCTTTTCAATTGCTAGAGGCAGGCATACATATGTATCCGCCTTTAACATCCCTATTAGCTATTTTATATAATATATATTAAACAGATATATGTTAATATTTATTTCCAGAGTGAACACAATTTCGAAAAGCAGACTTACTATATATATTCTTAATAGAAAAACAAATATTTAGAAATATGTTGGAACAAAATTAACCGGCACAATTAATATATAAAAGGATTCGGCCAATATAAACATCTAAACAAGTTGTATATAAATTATTATGATAGCATTAGAATATTTAAAATTCAACTTAATAGCCATGACTATAGTTATGTTTAAAGAGTTTAGTAAACTCTTTGTTGTATAGTATAAACTGTACATAAATTATATAAATGGCTGATATAAATTTTGAAGGTTAAAACTCTAACCCATCACAACCACGTTTAACAAACATCCTGGGGCCCTCTCACTCTCTCTCTCTCTACGAGGGTAGTTTTAAAAAGGAGTTAATATCTTTAAAATATTAATAATGGTTCTAGTTTCATTGTTGATAAATCTAGTTTATTATCCATAAATATCTAACATAATGTTTATGCGATTTTAATGACAGTAATTAACTTTACAAGAAATGAAATAAAAATAAAACTTGACTAATTAACTTGTAAACTTTTTACAAGGGTACAAAAATAAATCCTCTAAAATAAATAACCAGAATAAACTAAAAAAAAAAAAAAAACCTCATGTTTATAAAATAAAAAAAAAATTGAGCCTATGCATGCATAAATCACTTTATTAGATTGGTTACAAAACCCCTTTACTGTTTTTTTTTTTTAAACCAATCATATCCATGGATTCTTGCATGTCAATACTTTCCTATCATGCTGATACCCACCCTACCATGAATGGATAAATATTTTTTTTTTAATTTTTTTAATTTAAGGCACGTCAACATTTATGGTTACTGAGCGATCGGTTTAAAGTTAACACCATTAAAGCGTAGGGGTTTGTTCACTCCCCACAGACGAATATAATAATAATAACTTGGTCGGTAACAAAATTTGAAAATGGAAGTCAACGCCTCTACACAAATTATGAAGCCAGACCCTGATGATGAAGTAATATTTGATTCCAACTATCATCAGAGATATTTTCTTGTGATAGCCTACTTCTTTTTGTAGTCATCGACCGGTTTCGAGCGTTCGCCCATCATCAGGATATGTTTTTGTCAAAACAGTGTGATAATATAGATTTGCACAGGGCAAATTTAGTTGATACACACACAGTCTATATTATCACACTGTTTTGACAAAAACATATCCTGATGATGGGGGAACGCCTGAAACCGGACCGATGACCACAAAATGAAGCAGGCTATCACGGAATATATGTCTGATGAAATGTTCTGCGGAATCATACTACAACATCCCAACTATCTATTTAAAAAATGTTAAGATTGAATATACTATAACAATTGAAGTGCTATAACATGATTAGAGTAGCACGAGTATTTTTCATCTGCTTTATCTTTTGGAAAAAGCATTAAAACGAACAATATAAGAAATGGTTATTGATTGTAGGGCTAATATTGTTAAAATGAAAAGAAGATACGATAAATCTAGCAAATAAAAATCTTATGACGTGTATATTTGTGCGTGGCTGTAACGTCAGGCACGTACCAACCCCTTCAGGCGCAGCAATGATTTTCCTACAGCTGCGTATATCGATTGCAATCAGTAAAGTTACTGAATGCATATGACAGTTTATTGCGATTTTCTTATAAAGTGTGTGGGGGGATGGGGGTCAACGAGTTTCTTTAAACATTTATATCTATGTCACTTTCATTTTAAACATTTTTTTCTGGGGAAATAAATTTAAGGGGGTTTTGGGAGGAGTGGTAATTCTAGGCTTCCCTCTAAAGTTCCATCCATCTAATATATGGTTCATTAACCGCCCATACAATTTAAGGAGAATAATTAAATATGTAGTTTATGTTCACTGATGGCAGGTCCTTATTTGCACATTCGCAAGTGAACCTGCTGGAAAAATCCTTAGTTAAAAATGTACATTCTTACAATGAATTATTTGTGTTAATTGAGTAGGTCTGGGGAAAAGGGGCCCATAGGTAAAAATCTACGTACACTGAATGTTACTTATTATTGAATCTCTGTTATTGTCACTGCAACCATAGTCTCTTTTAATACCATATGTTTGGAAGATTTTGTAGCACATGTAACATAATTTTTATAAGTAAAATCATGTTAGATTTAAAAAAAATGCAAATATAACTATTAACGTTATAGGCCCTTTTTATGCAGAACTATATTTTAAATAATTATGTGAACAACAGTAATTAAATTCTGTGATCTGAAGCTCCTCCTTTCAGTTCCGTTTCAAATAGCCTTCTTCATTCGCAATATTATCATCAACATTGTTTGTTAACATACTGATACAGTGCAGTACCAAACAGTATCACAGCCATTCGGATGATATTCCCACCAAAAAGAAAAACAGCTGATCAAAGAAAAAAAATGTGCTGCCACCTACAGTTGATCTATACAAATAAAACTTGGAGAGCATCTGCAGGAAGGTATGGCCATTAATTTGAAATGTTCTGGGGAAAAAGGAACTATGGTTCTATGGGTCCCTTTTCCCCAGACCTCCTCAATTGATTTGTTTAGAGCTTTTGTGAACCAACTAGAGGAACGCGTTGGTGATAGCGGTCTGGACAAATGTTTACTAACTGTAAACTTAAATAGGTTTAATGAATATTTTGCCTATTTTCCTTTTTTTAATTAAATATTTCAATAGCAATTTAATATAGGCTTCTTGTTTAAAATTTTAACTATGGCTATGAGTATAGAACAATTAAACAAATTATATTTTAAGTTTGGAAAGAAAAATAACAATTTAATAAAAAAAAATTATACCAAAACCCCAGGCTTAATATGGTTCAAGTAATAAATATAAAACTTTATATTTGAGTGCTAATAAGTTATTTAAGGTAGAATATTTGGTACTGTGGAGATGTGAGGAGATAAGTATTCATTTATATTGGTTCCCTAGCATGCTTTTTTTTGCGAAAGAAAATTGTAGTGAAATCTCTCGGGTGAAATTCAGGCGTATCTAGATTCTAAGAATATTTCAGGGTACGATCTTAAGTACATAAAGCTTGTTCACAAAGCTTGTAGACAATGCAGACTTTTCAGCTGAAATCAATGGCAGTACTGGCTGGGGCAATAATGCTCATTCTTTAGCCAGTGGGCCTGCTATATCATTCCCGGAATCTCCACATGTCTTGGCGTTGGCGTCCACTGAAAATTGAGGTCAAAGCCACTGTTCGCAACAGCCAGTTCAGCTCTCTTCTACATACAGATTAAAAGGCTCTCAGCGAGAAGATTAGTGTCGGCAACGCCAGGATAGCAGACTGATAGTATACAAAGAAGACATCTCCCTTAGGACGGAGATCTGATAGCTGTCTTGAACCCCCACAATGACCGATATTTCTCCTTCGATTGTACAGCATGAAGCGCCACGGTAACGGAATCTTCAAATAGACGGCTATAAAAGTCTGCAGACTCTCATTTCTTTCAGGAATAATAAACCGTCACTAGTGATGCTAGTTCTTACCCGGGTATTTTTCGTAAATAGTCGGCAGAGCAGACTCTCGCAGCTCCGCATCCGAACTTAATTTTTGCGGAGCCTGTAGTCCGAGGAGATCCAAAGAATAAGGCGACAGATTGTTTAAAATCTGAGTTCGGCACAAAGATGCGCTACCATAATAAAATCAATTTTCCAACATATAGTAGGCGAAGTATGCAGAAAATATTTGCAGCCATTTTCGAGAAAATTGCGAAAAACTGAAAAACAATATTACTGAATACACTTCCGGGAGTTACACTTCCGGTTAAGATTTTGACTTAAATCTAAGTGTCCCAAAACATATTTTCGGGGAAAATTCAAATTTAAAACTTTGACACATTTAATTTATCTTCTTCGAAAGAGAAAGTAAAAAGTCGATAAAAAAAAAATGTATCAAATAGAGAATGTTTTTAAAAGTAAACTTAAAGCACGAAAATATCCATTGCAATATTCGTACATTGAATTCGTACAATAGTTTCTAAGTATTTTTCTCATGTATATATTTTACATCTTATTTGTTTGTAAATGAAAGAAATATTCACAATTCAAACACAGATATGATTCTTTTCAAAAGTCTAGTCTAGAGTCTATTCACACACTGTATTGTAGTATTGCTGTGTACAGCAAAGGCCGCCATGTACCCATGTGCACCTATTTATTATTTTTATTTTCTGTCAGAGAATATTTATTTTTTATATTTTTTCTGTGTAAGAATAAAGTGTACCATTTCTAAAGACTACTAACATTGGCCAAGTCAAAGAAGACTATTCCATGTTAACAATACAATAGAGAAAAACGTATTGTTATATAGGCAAATTTCTTCTAAATTATAAACCACGAAACAGATAATACTCTAAATATACAAGATCTCATCTAATATCGACGGGTGTTGGTGTAGTGGTTATGAGCATGGACTTGTAACTGAAAGGACCCTAGTTCGAGTCCCCCGCGCTTAATTGCTAAATTTTATATTGGTATGAAAAATGTTAACAGTAAAATAGGTGCTTCCGCCCCCGTTCACGACACCTAATTTGGTGGTTGGACGTTATGCCCGCCTGAAAAAAATAGGCATTACTTTACTTTACTTACAAGATCTGATCTAATATACAGGACATTTATTAAGGGGCGGGATTAGCTTATTGATAGCGCACTGGATTTTTTTTAACATGGAGGTCCCGGATTCAAATCCAGCAATGTTGCTCTTAGATTTTCTCGCCCTGAGAGCATTTACGAGTTCACTATCCGGTGATAGGCAGGATCATCTACAAGGAGAGAACATTGCCCGAAGGCCGGTGTAATGACATGGCAAAGTCATTGACATCGGCAAAGTACGCCAAAGAAATAATTTACAAAAGGTGAAAACAGTAACACTGTTGGCCGCCGACAGCCGCGGTCAACCAAACAAACAACAAAGCCTTTTCATCAATTCTCACATCAAAAGGCAGGCACCGCGATAAGTATGGCCACTAAATAAGGTCAGAAAACTACGAAGGTCGCACAAGGCCGCACACTAAGACAGATATCTTGGTGTGAGTGTGAACAACAGTATATATAAACTCTATGATATACGACGAGATTATTATATCATCTACGACCAAACTATACACGAGCGGCAATTCACAGTTATATTCAACTTATCATTCTCGTAGTTGTGCACTTTATTTCGTTATTTTAACCATTCTAAATTATCAGTTATTTATCTTCTATTTATTATTAAGTATTTTATTATAGTTATTAGTTACCATTTATCACGTTTAAATTATTGTTAAAATACAGTTTATTTTTATATAAAAAACCGTTTAATAATTCGAGCACTAACTTCCAAATCTCTCAAACTAACTTCCGCACTCTTCAAGACATCTGCTACTCCAGGAATCATACAACAAACGATTCCATTTCATCTAATATCTGATTCCATTACACCGGCAATGCGCTGAGAAGCTCCGGATGCCAATGACCTTAGATGTTGATGCGCATAAAAAGAATATATTTATCACAAAATAAATCAAATCTGCAAAGTTACAATGGTAATCTGTAAAGTTCCAACGGTTTACTTAGCCCACATTATGTCTCTTTATCTGATCGAGTTCGGTCGATAGTCCACCTTTAAAGTTAAGTGCAGGCTGGTCTGAAAGTGTTGGTCCCCTCCGCCCATTTGTGGCCTGCAACTGTTGACAACGCCATTATATCTTCTTCGGACGACATCCTGAACATGGTTTAACTATTATTTGCCACCCCTCTCATCCTGACTACTTTGTCAAAGCAAATGCTACTTGGTCAGCACTTCTACTTGCAGTTTGCATCCCCACAATTGGTTGCAATAATTCCAAGTCTGATTAGAATTTGACAACAGGATAAAGAGAAGAATAAAATAAGTTAACTGCGATGGTACTCATAAAGTACTTTTACTTGGAGAGGCGAGAAGCTTTACAATTACTTTTAATAAAAATATATTAAATACAACAATGGATTGTAACTGAAAAAAGAAAATATATAAATTGGTAAAAAGAAAAAGTTACAACAATATTTGTTAGCACTAAAGTACGCTAAACTAAAACTTGGTCAAGTTATGAGTAAAAATACTGAACAGCGCTAAGAAAACTTTCTTAACTGTGAGCGCCATGCTCACACACATACACAGTGGACAGACTTGCAGACAAACTTTACTCTGTCTTTATTTGATATAGTTCCGTACTTCACTCACACTCACACACACACACGCACACTCTCTCTCTCTCTCTCTCTCTCTTTCACGTAGATCGTAAATGGAAGTATGAGTTTTCGTGTATTTTGTAGCATTTAATAATATCCTTCCAAGTCAGTTATCTTCTCAACATATTACAACAGGAAATTAAAAAGTTTTTTATATATATTTAGTTATCTCATTAATATATTTTTTGTCTTTTACCAAGTATTATTATAACAAACACTAAAAGATGATTAAACATTGAAAAGTAAATATTAAAAATGAAACTGTAGAAATCTCTAATCTGCAGTTCAACAAGTTTTTTTCTATTTTCAGCCAACTTCTATAAATTGTACCACCAAGTGGTTTGATAAAAAAAATAGTAATCTAATAAAAAAAGTAATATTTTTTTTTTTAATTTATTTAGAAATTTACAAAACTATATGTGGCATGTAGAGTGGATGTAACAAGTAAATAAGCTGACATTAATTATTGATAGAAGAGGAGAAGAAGTTATCCGTTGATGATGACACTGCACTAAAACTGTGCACTGAGTCTCATGACTCTTAGTCATCACTTTAAAGTCACCAAGGTCAGTGGCGTTTCAGCCGATGGTGGGGATTGTCTAGAATGGAACGGGACGAAAGATTGCGGACTAATATTTGATGGAGTGAAAAGGAGGATTGAAATATTTAGAACTGGGATTCAATTAAGTCAGATACAAAGGCAACCTTCTTTGAGGTCTGAATCAATTATCAGTTTGGAAACATAGAAAGAAGTATAGAGATACAATGAAGGATTTTAGACTGATAAAATGTTACCGATAGGAATCGAAATGCTTAGTGGACTATACAGTTCAAGTGCCCGCAAGGGGTATCTGTTGCGGGGTTCCTGGGCAATGAGAGGGCGGATGCCCTAGCGAGGGAGGGATTGCAGGATACCTTTATAGGCCCCGAACCCTTCTGCGGCTTGTCCAGGAGCCTCATTCAAACTTCTATCAGGGGTTGGGTAGAAGAACAGCGTCTGCGTTGGTGGGAGGGAACACCAGGACAGAGGCAGGCAAAGCTCTTTATCAAAAGACATTTGCCTAAATTTACCAGAGACCTACTGAGCCAGACCCGAAGGGATATAAGGTTAATTGTGGGTCTACTAACAGGGCATTGTAGGCTGAACAGACACATGCACCACCTACAACTTGCGGATAGTGCGGTATGCCGATTCTGCAAGGTAGAGGAGGAGACCCCGGCGCACATCCTTTGTGAGTGCGCCGGCCTGGCGAGGATTAGGTTTCTTCAATTGGGGACGGGCAATCCCGAAGCTGAAGCTTCATGACGGAGCCGCTCTCAGCTTTGCTAGGACTGATTAGGAGGGCAAGGCTGGGGACTGTTCTCTAACGTAAGGGGATCCACAATAGACCTCGATTTGTAGGTCGCAGTGGAATGAGGCTCACCCCCCCCGCGCTTCTATTCTATTCTAAGGGGTATCTGTTGCATGCAGTTACTTGGGGAGTAACGACTCCACGGGTTACCACAGCTCAGTACTCCATGCACTTCATCAGAACAGTACACAATACACTTAAACTACAATCACTCTACACTTTACGGACAAGGACTAACACAGTATACAAACTAGGGTCTTCGTCCCTAGTTAATTGGCGAAAGCTAAGGGAGAAGGAAGGGATTAGCTCAGTGGTAAGCGGGTGGACTAGCAACGCGAAGGTCCCAGGTTCGAATCCAGCATGCTGCCTTTACATTTTTTTTTCCTAGGTGCCTCAACAACTCATTGTCCGGTGATAGGCAGTATTATCTGTACGTAGAGAACGCTGCATGGAGGCCGGCTGTGCATTGGAGAAGGGGCTCCGGGGCACGATAGATTTTTCAGGTCGCAGTGCAATAATCCCCTACAAAAATCTATAATCTACACAGTTCAAGTCCGTATGTTGCAAGTTGATTCAAGTAAAGTGTTGCAAATTAGTAGTACCTTTTTTTTTAAAATTTAACATCATCTGTCCATTAATTTCTTTACTAGTCTTTTAACATCTGCTCATTTCTTGACTCTTCTGCCTAGCATATGGATTCCACTTAAATTGCTTAACTAGATAACATAGTACAGGGTAGTTTACTGTGTTGACAGATGATTCTAAATCATGATTCATATAAACCTGGAGGCCAGACTCCTCTTTCTAGCCTGAAGGAGGAGTGTTAGCTTTTATGCATACTGAATTCTCCACTATTATGACCATTCAATGGCATTTGTAAATGGGCTTCTTGATTAATGAATAGGTTGGCAGAATTACCTGATCTATAATCAGGAAATACAAAATAAAATCTTTTACTACTATTTCACTTCAAATTATTCAATGTTGGCGGTTATTTTGTATTTATTCAAAACATTTATAGTCGTAGTAGAGAGAGAGAAAGAAATGGAAGAAACCTCTTGTGTTACCACAGCAAACCATTGCGCAAAACGGATCAAATATACAATTTTTGTTTCAATATAAATTTCTTAAGAATGTGTTGCTCAATCTATGCAAACAATACAATTCAAAATTTATAATCATTCGTTACAAAACTGATATTGTTTATACCATGGGCCTGACAAGATTTAGAATCAAGAAACAACACTAAGTGTTAAGTGTTTTTCCAATTTTCTTTTTAATTTCTGAAAAGAAAGCTCCGAACATTTTCTTTAACCAGGAAGAATTATTATCATCAAAATAATATTTAATTATTTGAAACTTTTCTGTTAAAAAAAAAAAATTGAATTTAAGCATATTCTGGGAAGAATATGTTCTTCTAAACAACTATTTTAATATACGCTCTATTGCTTACAGTAAAGCAGTAATGATAGCTGTGTGGGTTATAAAAATTCCGACAAAAAACTTGTCACATGCTATTTGAGAATTGCTCTGCTTAACTGGCTAGTCATCGACAGCTTCGCCTATTGTTAGAATGTCTATTTCAGATAAACACGACTATTGCATCGTCATAATACACACTGAGTGAACAATGTGTCTGCGCATCATAATCGGTTATGTGGAAGAGAAAGTTTATACTAACTGTGGGCATTTACATTTTTGTCTCTTTTTTTTTTTTAAAGGCATTATGTCCAAGCTGGAAATATGTTTTGAACTAAAAAACTAAACTATGCACAAAATAATGTTTACAGGACAATTTATGAATGCTATAGTATATATTTATAATGCTGATCAATAATGGCTACATTGAAAACATATCGCTAGCTATACAAACTAAATAATGTGAACAATAAAATAAATAATTTTATTCGAATCTATGGACATCTGTTCACATAAAAGTAAGCACAATTGCATATCTACAATGCCATATTATTGACCATATTAAATGAACATTGGCAGTGAATAAATAATAATTTCATTGACGGTTAATTGTTATGCAAGTATTCACATACATACACATACACACACAAACATACGAGGTGTGTAAATTAAGTACTGAGACTGATTTTTTATCTTTTTTTTATTCAAATAAAATTACAATTCAACATTGTCCCCTTCAAAGCAACTACCTTGGGAAGCCACACAACGCTGAAGACGATTCTTCTGTGATGGATGCAAGAAACTTGAAATAATATTAAATTATAAATAAATCGAAACTAAGAAAAAGATTGACATTCCCTTGCAAAAGGACAAGACCAGGTATACAAGTCCAGTTACTCGTACGGTTCAAGAACAATTATGGCATTGTACTGTACTACCTCTTCTTCTCACAGGGGAGGAATTGAAGAAACAAAGAGAAGAGATATTTAAGGAGACTTGTTCTAGCTACCAAAGTGAAAACATCAGAGCCAGTATCAAGTTTTAAGAGTTTATTCCAATTAATTTATAAGCATATTGTTGTGATAATCTAAAGTAACTTAATTTCTCTTAGAGAATATATCTTTTGAAAAACAGTGTGACTTCTTTATTATTGCTAACACTTCATTCTCTTTTAAACTACATACTTACAAGCCCTTCATACAAATCCGCTCGTGCTACACAACCAGCTACCACATATACATCATCTCACCATTACATTACACTTCCATTCGTCATAGCAGTGCTGGAACTCGGATACTGGAATAGACATCAGTTGGTCGGTTACGGCTGTTTGAATATTCTCTAATGTTCCAAAATGACGTCCCTTGAGGTGATTTTTCAATTTGGGGAACAAAAAAAAGTCACATGGACTCAAGTCGGGTGAATAAGGAGGCTGAGGAGCCACAGGAATGTTATTACTGGCTAAATACTCATTAATAGAAATCGCGGTGTGACACGGAGCATTGCACAAATTTTTCTCATCCCCAATTCATTAGTCAAAATTTGATGAACGGTTGTGTGAGTCAAATTCAACTCTTCGCCGATCATTCGGACTGTCAAACGACGATCTGAACGCACGAGATCGTGGATTCTGCCAACATTTTCGTCGGTTCTTGAAGATGAAGGCCTTCCGCTGCGAGGCTCGTCTTCAATTGATTCCCTTCCTTCTGCAAACGACTTAAACCACTAAAAACTGTGCTCTCGACAAAACATTGTCTCCATAGGCCTGGCACAGTTTTTCAAACGTTTCCGTTGCATTGTGCCCAAGTCTGAAGCAAAACCTGATAGCACAACGTTGCTCGTAATTGATGTCACTCATTTTTAAAACGCACTGAAAAAACCTTGCTCACAAAAAAAGTCACTACGGACAGTGCAACAACTCTAGCATTTTCAAATTTGCACTGGACGTGTATCAGATGTATACTTGCCCTACCACGCTTGCGCCGCATCTCCAGTGTTGCCAGATCGAACACTAGAAAATCAGTCTCATTACTTAATTTACACACCTCGTATATATATATATGACACATTCACTCAAACTAAATACGCATTTTTTTCTTTTAGTTGCCAAACACTTTATGATTACCAATAAACAAGCGTAGCTTATAAACTGATTTGTGATTAATTTGAATTTGATTACTGCACATGCCGTGATCCTCAGACTGTTCTGATCGATCACAAAACTAGTTTCAAACTGGTTTGAGATATAGTTGGAACATATGAATTTTTGAAAATTGAAATTGTGTAAATAGGAATTTTATTTACAATAGCTACATATTGTGTATATAGGTTTATTTTGTAGATAGATAGTAGGTTTAAGATAAAAAGAAGTAGTGATGAATTTTTAAGCATTCTACTCCAAAATTATATAGTATATATAATAGGATCCGAAGAGAGGGAACTAAAGCAGAGAGAGAGACACACACAAAATTCAGAATCTCACTCGCTACTTAGGCCAGACTAGAGTGGGAGACTCTATTTATATACAGTAGCGCTAGCCCTACAGAGGTCTTTAGAACAGTTTATACAACAGTTACAACGCGTCAGCAACCAACTGCTACCTTTCTCTTCACTCACTCTAAATCTCTCGTTACCATTTTCTATACTCGTGTAAAATCCTGGCAGTTTGTGTTACATACAGTGTTCAGCATTGCTTCCAGTTTATTTCTTCTTACAAACCCAATTCTCTCCTTCTCATATCCATTATATATATATATATATACAATGAGAGTATTTATTAGCGAGTTTAATATATAATAAAAAAAAACATCATATATAATATTCCTATGAAAACTTACTGCAAATGAAAATTTATTTAAAAAAAAAAAAAACAAAATTATAATAATTCGCCATATTTCAATAAAATATGAAATAAACAGAAATATTAAATTATTTTATCCAACCTCCCAAAAGTGAAACTTATCATTATTAATAAAAATAAAATACAATTCTAACTAACCTGAATGATATCTGCTTTCATTTCTGGTAAGTCGGCTACGATTTGTTCTTCGTTTAGCTCTGGCACTAGGACTTGAAGCACCATGTCCAGATCGGGCTATGCCCCCATAAAAAAGCCAAATAATTAAACGGAAACGGAAAACCATATTAATGCTGGCAAACTCTCAACACTCGAATTATTAAAAAAAAAATCTCTATTACAAAATAAAAAAATCAGAAAAAACTCTGTATTTTTTAGTGTTTCTTGGTGAAGGAGGAAAGGTTACTAAGGAGGAAATATACTAGGAATTACAAAAAAAAAAAATTAATAATTAAACAAGAATAAAATACCTAAAACTTTCGGAGGAAAATTACAATAACCAATTTTCTAAAGCAGAATATGCCCTAAACAACGAGGCAAAACTATTATGTAGTTATGGTAGTTGCAATCAATAATTATATGAAGTTATATTAAACTTTAAATAGCAACAATTTTGTTAATAACTGTGTCGTTAATATTGCACTTTAATAATTATACAGCTGTATAAGGAAACTTGCTTTCGAATTTAGTTTTAAAGCGATAATAAAATCGTTATGATTGTGGTAAAACCCAATTAATTATGAAACTAACTTAGTCATAGTTAGGGATATATTTAAAGTTTTGCTATTTTGTTTCAAACATAGTAGTGAGTCCAAAGTTTATGTTATTATGAGGGTATTTTCCTGGACTTTGTACATTCTAAGTACATGCACAGCGCAATGATACAAGACGGCCAGTTGCATTGTATGATGTGTATTAGCAACAAAAAAAAAAAAAACAAATCTGGCTTTCTCTTACTGTCCTCTATAATTTTTTTTTTTTTTTTTTAGGTGTAGGTACGTGGCGCCACTATCGCCCATTTCGGTGAGATGCAATCAGCCACTGGCTCTCCAGGTTGAGGATACCTTGTCCCAATTCACATTCCTTCATGGTCCTACTTTCATTCCTCATGGGCCGATGGGTTCCTGGTGTCTGCGATACTGTACATTGACGCCTGAGGCAGCGGGTCAAAATCAGTAGATGGCAAGTGGTAAGACCATCGGGCGTGCGATCAGTCACGCCGCTATAGATAATATAGCGAAGTACTGAATTACGCGCGGTTTCCAAGTCCAATTGCGTGCAATTGAGGTAGGACTCGTAGTGGCCGTTGGTTAACTAATAGCACCGCTATCCTTCGGGACATGAGCGGAGCGGGTGGGTATACCGTAATATAAATTAATACTCTTGCCGTAGCACTTGACGACGGAAGTGCCCTTCGCTAGGGGGTACGGCCCACCAGAGTTAAAGAAGAGTCAGCCTTCTCTACGATCTGGTAGTGGCGGCCAGCTTTTGTTGGTTGGGCGTACAACCTAACTTGCCACGTTGAGGGGCCAAGCGGGAGAGTGCCCGGGGTGGCACTTCTGCCACGGAGAGGCCTTGAACCCTAGCCTCTCCCTTGTTTTTATATTTCTAATTCTCCTCCTTTATTATTCAAATATTTTAGCCTGGAGAACTCACCATATTTGGCGTCAATTATTATGTAATCCACGCTCACAAAACCCCAACATCAATTTTCCAAGTGATAATAAAATAAAACCACCGAACTTGAATTTTGAAGCGCGACGTTTTTGAGAAAAAAATTCATTAAATGAAGTTGGCTGTAAGTTGGATAGATGATTGTAAAGGGAGTGGCTATAAAACTGAATATAATGCGATCTCAAAGATCTATTGCCGCTCTTCTGAGGTGTTACAGTCTTCCACAAAATGTAGTCGGGCTAGTCGACAGTGTACTCTGGTGAACAAGAAGAGTTTGCTCGTAGGTTTACTAAACCAAAGTTTAAATAAACTACCTCTTCAGGTATCATCCACTATAAGTGTGGTTGGTGTTGATAGGCTGGGGTACCTGCACGGACACCAATGTGATCTCCCCGAAGAAATCTACTTTCCTCTACGGGGATTCAATGAATTAAACTTCTAGTTAACGGACTTCGATGTCGAGTTTTCACCGGAAATATCCGTTTTGAGGTTTTGAGGTGTTATTTATTTATTTATTTATTCGTTCCATTAATGAAAGACAAAGAACAAAAAAGGTAAAGAAAAACCTTATGACGCTAATTTCGTTTATTTAATTTCCTAACTTATCTCCTGTTGAAGATTATCACAGAAAAAATTAATATTTCAATTTAAACAGATAAGCTAAAAATGCAAATTTTATTATAGGAAGAGAATTTATTTAATAAAGGGGTTACAACGTAAATAGTGCAGATATAAATATAATTAAATGGAATCATACTCCCCCCCCCGGAGTAATTGCAACTAATATCAATTAAGTTGAAACTAACATAATGGTATTATATCTTCCTTGTAAAATCAGCATAGTGCTGGCAAAGATTCATTTCATAAACCAGTTCTGAGAAGATCTATGATAACCTAGATTTGTGTAGTTTATAATGATCTCATATGTAATAACCCGGAAAAGTCTTTCATTTTTTTTAATAAAAACTTGTTTAGAGGGATTCAAAGGCAGATAATAATAGCAAGATTTTACAAAACCAAAATTAATTGGGGGGCCATAAGAATACTAATCTTTACATACTTTTTCCCGTTTAAAACGAAGTATTATTATTATTATTATTATTATTATTATTATAGTCCTGTAAAAAGTTTTCGAAGAGGTAGGTAGTTCTGTAGCTCAATAATTTGGCAAAGAATACTTTTTTAAAAATTGTCCTGATTGAAATTTTGATATTCTGATTAAAAAAGCAAGGAATAAGCAAATTTTTAATTTTTTTTTGCTTAAAATTAAAGTAACTACTTTAAGGCACTTTTTTTTTTTTTTAAATTATTTCCGACTTTAATTAAAAACGACTCTATATGATCGATCAGCTCTTTTAGTATTGTTTGAAATTCTAGAAATGGAGCTTTTTATGAAGACGTATAGGCGCTGTGTGTGTTTTTTGTTTTTGATTTTTAAGATATTTTCCAAATTTTTCTCCATTTCAGGATAAAATTTGTATATACTAGTTTTTCTGAATCGATATAGAAAATCAGTTCTAACGAATACCCGTCTTACTAAACTGTGCCTTTTTTTTTTTTGGTGTTTTTAAGACTTTAATGAAAAAGTAACTTTTTATTTTTACAACCTACCTTAACGTTCTAATACCGAGCAAATGGCATAATCTGAGGGCAATAGTAAAATTAGGTACTTTATATTATTTTTCATCTTCCACTTTTTTTTCTCTTGCAACTCTTTTGAGGCAAGAAATTATCTTCTAGTAGTTCCAAAAATCTAACAATAAGCGGTGTCGTATTATCACTGTAGCTCAATAATCCGAAACATCCGAAACTGTATTACAAAATTTACCGATGAAAGCTTTTTTTTATTTTTTGTGGAAAAGGATCACCAGTAATAATGCATCTTAAATATTAACTTGTAATTTTTATAAATTAAATACGTAGAGGAGTACGATCTCCACACTTTTAAATTTGAGCCAACAGAAAAGTACATCAAGATTTGCCGATTGTTTATCACTATTTGTTTATGTTTATTATTTTCAATTATAAATTGATGATTAAATATTTATATAATAATAACAGAAATATTTATAATAAAAACAAAAAATTGTTGCTATTTAGTTTATTTTTCAAACTTTCTAAACAATGGAATTCATCAACCATATTTAACATCAACCAAAAAAAACAATAAAGCAACCCCAAATCAATACATGAAAAAAAAACACAAAATTAAATAAATAAAGCAACCAAACTAAATTAAACTAATGAATAGAATGGAAGAACAAAAACTAACACATTCTTAATAAAAATAAAACAATAACAATAACAATAAAAAAAAACCAAGCTAATTAAAACTGGGTTGGGGCTGGTAGACTTCCACAAATACGTATTTCCATTGTAGTACTCTGTCCCATATATTTATATATATATACAGGTGATGTAAGAAGAAGAAAAAAAATAGAATTATAACAACAGCAACGCACATACAAAACTGTAGATCCAACACCATGTGCTTTTTTTTGTCCAATAAATAAATAAATAAAAAGGAACAATACCATCACCTTAATTACATAAAAAAATTAAACAAGAAAACGAAAAGGTAATTCACAAAATAAATAAAACACAAAAGTAGGTAAAGCAAAAATAAACTAAAAGAAAAATTAATAATTAATGCACATAAAGAAAATACTTATTAAGAAACAAAGTAATAATAAAAAAACTGAAAAGAATTATAAATTGTAATTATTAAAGAACAAAAGAAATCGATTGTAAGTTTTATGTTTATGATCGCATTTTAAATATACGCTTTAGTATAAAAACAAAAAAAAATTGTTAATCAGAAATGTTATAAAAAAAAAAAAAAAAAAAAATGCAATTAGTATATTATATCTTAATATAAGAAATAAATAAAAATAAGTTCATATCGCTATAAAAAAAAAAACAAAAAAATATACAAAAAATAATACAAAATAAAAAATATAACTGTTATATATAAATGTCGATGTTTAAATTATTTGGTTAACAAAAAATTACATAAAACATAAAAAAAAAAAAAAAAAGATAATTAAAAATGAGATATAATAAACACTTACCCTAGCTTCTTAAACTATCACTAATTTTATTTATTTTTTTATTTTCCCCTATCACTTTTGTGTATTTTTTCATATGAAAAAATTAGTGCTTTAATCAGATGTTTGATATTGTGTTGTAAACAAAATACGTATATATTTTGAAGTCACTTACATATAATACAAGGTGTCCCAAGGTATATATCGGATAACGACTTTTTCTCGGAAACTAAGATAGCTAGAAAAAAACTAAAAAATACGTGTCCCCGTAGTTTTTTGTTAGAAACCAAATTTAATTTGCAAATTTGTTTTGGTGCTTCGAGAAGCGAGATACAGGCACCAACTTCATTTTTTCAAATGGGGAGGTGTGGTTTTTATTTAAGAAATAGATTCCTCTATTTTTTGTAAGAAAAATTTACTTGAACGGTTTTTTTCTGTGAGCGATATTTTACACGTTATGAATGAAAACATGATTCTTATAAGAAATTTCAAAATGATATTATAACGGTTTTTTGATTGAATAAGAAGAAAAGTACTATTTTATTATAAATTTTACTCCTCATTAATTACAGATCTTGCTCGAACTGGCCCCCACCATTAGAGATGCATATACATGCTTTTTCCTGCCAATTGTACCTTACGACCAAAGAAATACATCTCTAATGGTGGAGGCCAGTTCGAGCAAGATCTGTAATTAATGAGGAGTAAAATTTATAATAAAATAGTACTTTTCTTCTTATTCAATAAAAAAAACCGTTATAATATCATTTTGAAATTTCTTATAGGAATCACGTTTTTTATTCATAACTTGTAAAATATCGCTCAAAGAAAAAAAAAAACCGTTCAAGTAAATTTTTCTTACAAAAAATAGAGGAATCTATTTCCTAAATAAAAACCACACCTCCCCATTTGAAAAAAATGAAGTTGTTGCCTGTATATCTCGCTTCTCGAAGTACCAAAACAAATTTGCAAATTAAATTTGGTTTTCTAACAAAAAAAACTACGGGGACACGTATTTTTTTAGTTTTTTTTTTTGGCTATCTTAGTTTCCGAGAAAAAGTTATTATCCATATACCTTGGGACAGATTGTATACATATATGAAAATTGTTATTTCATTTATTTTGGAAATTAATCTATGTATTTTCAAGATAGATAACACATGGAACCCAATACGAAAGATTCCAGGGAAAAAATTACGCAAAGAAATCGGCCGGAAGTATTAGCATTCACAATTTCATAAAAATAAATAAAAATCTAGTTTGTAACACGCTTACACAACTTTTGCTTTTTTTTTTGCGATTATAACTGTTAAACTGACAATTTTTTTTAATAAAGAATTTGTTTTTAAGAAATGTAGGTAGTAGGGAACCACATATTGTAAGTTTCTAGGATATAGGAAATATCTGATTATGACTAACGCTGTTTGATTTCCAGGCATCACTTCCATGAATCTCACCACTAAACTAGTCAGATTTTGGGAGCGAAGCCCTAACATCATAAGAACCCCAGAACTTTCCTTATTTTTTTGGAAAAATGTACAAAAAAAAGTGTAATTGTATACACAGTTAGCATTCCTTTAGTTATAGAAAATCTCTGGAGCCGTTTTCGAGAAAAATCTATAAATATTAAACAACTAAAAAAAATCAATAGAGTATTGGGCCACTGTTTTTCAAAAATATCCGAAATTAACCTAGAATCACTACCTTTCAGAACTCTTTTAAAAAGCAATTTCCAAGGAAAATATTTCAAATAAAAGTCACTAAGTGATTATTATATATTTAGATTTTGTTTAGAGGACAGTGCACTGTGGACCTCCTCAAAGATCTATAGTGCTTCTCATCTCAGGAGGCTTCTCTATGCACTGCCGACTTCTAGGCAATACTCTCTACTTTACACTGGCTAATTACCGGTTAGTAAACTGCACACGCACTCAGAAAGAGAAACATCCAAGGGCAACATTGAGCTAATCCGTTCCCTTATTATGTATTTAGTTAAGATGCGAAATTTAAAGAAAATTCGAGAAAATTTTGAAAAAAAAACAAACAGAAAAATGGAATAAAACTTGCAATTCCCATTAACGGGTGTTCACAAATACTTTCACATCTCAATCTCAATGGTATATCACGCTGAGCTTCATTCAATTTTTCATTTTTGAGATATTTTGTTTCCCGCTAAAACTTTATAAATACTTAAAAGACCTGAAAATTTACATTTCCGCGGAACTTCAATTTCGAACATTTGACACACATCAATATCTCCCCTCCTACAGAATGAAGAGAAAATAAAAACCTGATAGTAGAAGAGTTTCTTACTTATTCTCAGATCAAATTGTATGCAACAAATGAGTTTATCTTAATAGAAGAAATGCAGATTGATAAGAAAAAGTTAATCAGAATGTAGTGCCGCTCAGTATTTGAATGTTCTGATTTAATCTTCTACTTTATCTTATGACTGAGGTTCTACGTTAATGATGCATGTGGAAAAGTGCGCATTATTGAGACTTTCAGATCCAAATTCACTGCGTGATATTTTAGGAAAATGAAATCAATTTTTCTAAAACCGTAATGCACCGGGGGGCTCATGTAATTAATAGAAATACAAACTGCAAGGATTTTACATTGGTTGTATGATATTTGAGAATAAAGGTAGCGAGAGAATAATTAAGAGAGAGAGAGAGAGAGACAGACTGGCTGAGAAATACAAAGTACGTAGAACATGTTGACAAAATGGTGTTCATAACAATTCTTCTGTAGGGCTAAATCGCCTCTATTAATATCGAATTCTCCCCTCCCCGTAGTTTGGCTTAGGTAGGGAGTTATTTTAAAGTTTGTCTCTTGGTTTTCGTTGTTAATTATTTAGGGATTGAGATCCCACATTATAGCTCATACGCTCCTGTTCCACCACAAGTGCTGCTCGCATGCTGAACTTATACTGGAGAGATACAGAAGAGTTGAAATTCATATTCTCTCAAAAAAAATAATGGTTTTACTAAGTTGCATTCTGTTGCGAATCGTAGTATCCACAAATTATTTATCGCATATTCTAATTAAAAAAATTCACTGTAACACATACGATAATAGATAGAAAATTTTCTGTTAACATCGAGCAAGAAGATTTTTAACACACAAAAAAAAAAGTCCTGGAATGACAATAGAAGAAAATCGAAATAAAGAAGTATCCATGAAATTAATTAATTCTGTATATAGTGTATGTGCAGCCCCACTTTTAGATATATAATGTGTTGTTTGTTTGTATATAACAGATTGGAGTTACCTATAGGTTTAATTTAAACTTAAATTGGATAGAAAAGGGACAAATAAAAATCTGTACTAGCTTAGACAGTCTGAAAAGTTTATAGGGGTTAAAGGATAGGGCAAACAATGTGCAGCCGGTATTAGTCCTCTAGCACTGAATAATACATGGAGATCTCACACATCTAGTGTTCCAACGCAGGACAACACCATTATCAAACCTTGGCTGCTCTCTTATACTATTAAAGTAATCTATAACCTTTAGTGTTGAAAGTGTTTGGAATTTTAAAAACCAATAGAGATACAACATTGCACACAATATTGCCACAAGGTAATACCATAAGGGATTATATGACCGCCGCTATAAAAAGAAATGGTCTATTTCTAATAAAAGAATGCTTTTTTATTTCAGATTTCATTTCAACATAGTTTTCTTTAGAAATTAGCTTTTTTATGTTTAATGTTTCCCAAGCAGTTCCCATGTTTTAAATTGTTGACGGAAACAAGATATTTCTAAGTAATTGGTAAAACAAATTGGAAAAAAAAAAGAAGAATAAATACATAAAAAAAATTGAAGAAACGAATTCAACTGAAATATATAAAGTTTTATAAGACAGATTGAATAAATAATAAAACAAATTGAAGAAACGAATTCAGCTGAAATAAACCTATATAATAAAAACCGAATAAATACGCAGAAAGAAATAATTCAGCTGAAATATAAACCTATATAGGAAAGACGAATAAATAATAAAACAACTTGAAGAAGCGAATTCAGCTGAAATAAACCTATATAATAAAAACCGAATAAATACGTAGAAAGAAATAATTCAGCTGAAATATAAACCTATATAGGAAAAACGAATAAATAATAAAACAACTTGACGAAGCGAATTCAGCTGAAATAAACCTATATAATAAAAACCGAATAAATACGTAGAAAGAAATAATTCAGCTGAAATATAAACCTATATAGGAAAGACGAATAAATAATAAAACAACTTGAAGAAGCAAATTCAGCTGAAATAAACCTATATAATAAAAACCGAATAAATACGTAGAAGAATATAATTCAGTTGAAATATAAACCTATGTAGGAAGGACAAATAAATAATAAAACAAATTGAAGAAACGAATTCAGCTGAAATATAAACTTATAAAAAAAAAAGATCGAATAAATAATTAAAAAAATGAAGAAGCGAATTCAACTGAAATAAATCTATATAAGAAGAAAAACCGCATAAATACATAAAATGAAACCAATTCAACCGAAATATAAACTTCGCACCAACTATTAAAATTGTATAAATTAATTGGCGCAATTGCTAGTAGATGTGAAAGTTAAGCGTCATTTGCACTTTATTTTATAAACCGTCAGTAACCTATCTTATCTGCGAATAACCACTGTGTTTTATCCACTTAACCTATACACCATCCATATTAGCTATATTTTTTGTAGACCTTAGATTTAATTTAGTCGATTAATCTGAAAATTCACGTTACATAGTTTTATACACTGTTTATTCTCTTAGCGCTGGCTGATTAGAATAAATACTGTGATCATGCCAAATTTTTGAAAATGCTTGAATAAGAATTTTGAAGTTCCCAGAGACTAAATAATTTATTTTCAGAAAATATGTGTGTATGAACATTATAGCGCCCAAAAATTGAAAGAACGCAAGAAGTTAAACTTGATATTACGTTTGGGTATCATCATGGGATTCGATAGAATCAAATTTTCTCACACAGAGTTTCTTTTACACATCTTACGCCTAGCAAAATGCTTAGCTTGATCACTTTTACTTAAATCACTTTTCTAGTAAAATTCATTTTGCTCATGAGAATATGAGTGGTTCTGGGGAAAGAGGTAACGTTAGATTACCTTTTAAAGAGCCACTTGAAGATATTGCACAGTTCTTCTATCGGTTTAATGTTAATGAGAATTAAATATATTGCTTAAATTCCGAGTTTGAAGAAAATCACTTGACTTGACAGTGTAATTTTCCCGAATGGTTCTTTTTCCGGCAATTTTCTCGACAACAATTTACATCCGATAGAGGTTACAATTATTTGGAATCTTGTTTTCCGGAAAAATTAATGTTATGGTGGTATACTAGGGAAGGTGAATTGATGATAGATCCCCCTTAAATCCGTTACAATTTATTATAAAGTTCTACCATTAATAAAATTTAATGAAAAATATATTTGTTGCTAAAATTCCTAGTTCGAAAAAAATCAGTTAAACGAGGCACTTTTCTTTTTTGATTTCCGTGGACGACATCAGCCGGTTGCTTTAAACTAACTACTATTTGAAGGCTTATCATTTTGATTGAAACTTTATTCCAAAAAAAAATTATTTTAATGTGTAATCTTTAAAATAAGATTTTGGACGATGTTTCTGCCTTATGGCAATAGCACGTCTTCAAAATGTACACGTATAAGTACATATATCTAAGTATGTGGGGTCTATTTCGTACTTACACTTAATGTGATGGTGAAATGGGAGGAGTGGAAGGATCACTCATTACTCCTACTACTTCAACATACCTTTTTCCCCTCCAAGTCAGTCAAAATCTTAAGGAAGAAGTCTATATAGAGTGAATGGAGAGCATAGTGTTATACTTCAAAACACTTTACTTCAGTAACTACGTATATGCTCGAGCCTTGACATCCACTTGTAAATACTTTTTGAATTTCTGGAGTAAAAAAATGTTTCCATCATATTAATGCTCAACTCTTTCAATAAATAATAATACTCCATCAAACCAGACGCCCCAGTTATACAGTAAAGATCTCAACACAACATATTGAAACCAAAATACATAGTACATTACAATAGATTTGGTATTTACGTTAATATCAATGAAACAGTTCAGAATGCTATATTCATAGGATGTAATACTGCAGCAACACCACATCCAATCTACACATACACACCAAACACACACATCCAAATACCGCAGTCCACAGAAGCGTACTGCCATTAACGCTGCGGATACAGAATAGTAAGATTTATTTGGGTGTTTCAAGAATTCCGCTTGTATTATTCATTTATTATTTAAACTTGGAACATTATTCTTTTTTTGTGTGTGCAAAGATGGAATAATTATTACATGACGAGAGATTAAAATGACATTATCAGGACCTAAAGTGGAATTATTAGCGAGAGTTGCTACTGATTAAGAATTGTAAAAGCATGGATAAAATCCTAGATATTATTCAGCACTGCGGATGCAACCGCATACTCTTCTACTTTATTCGCTGCATTTAGTGGAATAATTGCTACATTAGTTCACTGTTGTAGGAAAAATTATACCTATACTTTATTTCCTTGACTTTGGTTTTCACAATTTGTTCATTGGATGAACTAATTTTTTTTTTTTTTGTTTGCTGATTTTTTTTTATAAACAACTTCAAAATCATAATGTATTCTCGTTTCAAAAAAAAAACCTGATTTAGCATGCGATAATCTAACTTCAGAAACACAAACTCTTTTACCATACTAAGGCCATAATGAAGAGATCTCGTTTTGCTGAAAATCAGTAACCAAATCATTTATCTTGAAATATTGACTCATTTTCTTTCAAAGATTTGAAAAAAAAAATGTAGACTGTAAAATTAACTTTGAAACTGTGACTTAAAATGGACTAAATTTATTAATTTTACATCCCAACTGATAAGAAGAAGTTACATATAAATAAATTAACTAAAGGAATCTAGAATGTCAAGTTGATAAAATAAGAAGTTTTGAACTATTAATTTCAAAGGATTGTTTCATACATAAATAATCCAAACATAGAAAACAAACGTAGAAGAGTGCAGCATTTTTGAAAAAAACACATTAAAAATTGTTATTTGTAGCGAGAGGAGGCCACCAGATTGATGTGTTATTGGTATTTCTAATGCCAAAATCAGTCAGCCTCACATAGTATATATTTTATTCCATTATAATACACAATTCTTCAATTCTTAAAATATAGAAATTGCTATGGAATGTCCACACTATATCTATTGGAGATACAAACCTTGGAAACCTTCTAATCCATTCACAAAAAAAGTAAAACCATTTAAATACAAAACTGAATTTGATTATACAAATCATATATTATGTTAAATTCAAATCTATTCTGTCTTCATTAAGATCATATCAACATAAACATTTTGTAATTAGCGAACAGTTTCTCGTTACATTTTTATTTAAATTTAACTTGATGCCTTCACGTGATCTCGCTGAATTGCTAAATACTAATGTAATAAATATGTAAATTACAAAGATATTTGGAACAATATTTTGGCAACAATCATATTATTCAGAAACTCATTTAAAAATATATAATCACATGTATACATAAACAAAATTTTGTAAACAATAAAATTCTACAAATCTACAGATAATAAATCAAATGTAAATAGCAAAAGACTACAATAAAAAAAAAAAAAAAAAAAAAAAAAAAAGCATCAGCAGTGACCTAGTTTAAAAATATATAAAATCATTCTTTAATATAGAATATTAAATTTATTGACAAACTTTACAAGATAAATTAATGAATAAATAATATACACATATATGCCAGACATCCAATAATAGAAATAATTCAAGCTTTTTTATTAAAACAGCAATTCATTATATTTATCGTTTAAATAAATAAAAACTATTGTTAATTATTTATTATTTTATAACAATAAATAACATTATAATAATTCTGATAATAATATAAAGAGAAGCGATGAAAATAAACAAGCAAAAGCAAAATATAACTCGTAAGTTTCCATGCAATAAATATAAACATGCAACCACAAAAACTATATAAAAGAGATAATAGACGTGTGAATATGAAGGATCTAAAATGAAAGCATTTTGATGAAAAATGAAAACATGTACATATATATAGTAAGGATAATAAATAAATACGGGACAGAGAGACGTGCAAAATGCATCAATTTATAAAAAAAAAAAAAAAAAAATTTGTTTTCAAGTTTCTCTTCTATTTTTTTTCATTTATTTACTTTACTTATATTTATTTTTTTGCTTTTTCATTGATATTTTAATACCTGAATGGTATCTTTTCTCATTGTGAGTAAGACGTCGTTGTGTCCTGCGTGGCCTGGTCCCTTCTCGTCTCTCCCGTGCCGGTGCTAAACAATCAAATAACAATTCTCTCCTCTTTTTTTTCCAATAGTTTATTTTTAAACAAATAACAAAATAACCAAAAGTCACAACCACTAACAAAACAAATACTTTATGCCATCACAAAGTAAAAATAAAGAAACGTCATTTTAGCATAAGTTTTATTTTTGGAACCCATCAGTTTAGTCCAAAACCACTTTTTGCACAACAAAAGCTTCTGTTTGCCCACGCAAAAGTAAAAAATATATATAAAAAAAAAAAAGAATCGGAAATAAATATAAGCAAATGTTTATGATTGGTCCTATCTCTGTTTGAGAAAAAAGGTCCAGCTCTACGACAAAAATTTCTGTTCGGCAATATTTATTTTGAAGGCCTTCTGAATCACAAAAAAATATGGTATGAAGAAAGTAAGCACAAGCCTTTCTCTTACGGCATCTACTACAATTCAAATAAATTTTATTAGAACTTGCAATTTGTATTACATGTACATTACACTTAAATATAGGTTTTTAAGATATAGTAGATATCCTAGCAAGGAAGAGTGCAATAACACCTTTCCTAGAGCCGGAATTCTTTTGAAGGATCAACGGGGACCATTCTCTCCGAAGAGAGCTCAGTAACATGGAGGAAGTCAAGAGAGCACTTTCTGCTGAAACCAGTTGCAGACTAAAATTTATCTGGACAGCTACGCCCGAAAAAATTCCTGAAGCGTGCATTAGTCAGAGCAAATTTAGGCATATTATGCTGACAGACTTCCTAAAGGATAGTAAAGATTCAGAGAGCATCTGTAGAAGCTAAGCTTAAAACTTATTTAGCACCTGCATATTTTGTAGGAAAAAATATATAGAAAACAAATAAATCTCCTAAAGGACTGTAAATCATCCAGCATAAAATTTTTCCCAGATTGTACGATTTTCTTAGAGAAATGGACTTGATGAAAGTATTATAAGCTGAGAGATCTTATTTAGGTACCAACCGGGGGGGCATACTAAACCACAGCAATATATCCTCTTAAATAAAACAAAAAAGATAACAGAGTACATTTTAACGAACACATTACAACATATAACTAGGTATATGTTTTGTGAAATAAATAAATAAATAAAATTAAATTTTGTAATGATTTTATTCCATACTTTTCCAATATTAATTTTTCCCATCCCTTTTCCAAAAGCAATTTCATTTAATCTTGAGGGTATCCCTACTTTAAAATTATCAATACTTAGGGATAGAACTGCGACTATATTATTTGCTCTCACTCGTTGGTCTAGTGGTTAGCGTTCTCGACTTTGGTGCGAGAATTGAGGGTTCGATTCTCTTCCGTGAACCTTGAGTCAGTGTTGACCCAGCATCGTGAGAAAAAAGTGGGAAGTTAAAGTTTTGGTAGCGCACCTAGATAGCGAAGGTCAGAACTAAATAGGAAAGGAACCGCGGCATGCTTTCCAAGACCCCCTATAAAAATCGCCGAAGTCTTGCTCTTTCATGGACTTTTGCGCTATAGGTTAGGGACAAAACGGTGAATACGACTTTGTGCACATACTAACTAACCTGTCAAATAAAATTAAAAAAAAATGATGATAAACAGTTGAGTTTCCGGGTTGAGATCGTGTCAGTGATTTGCTAGAAACCGGACGTTTCACCCATATTGAAATGATTGAACTTCAGGGTCGTTATAACTTGAAAGTTAATGGAGCAATTAAATGATTACTTAATGGCTTAATGGTACTGTGAGACTTCATTGACAGAAAGAAACAAATTTATAAGAGGTGACTGAAAGTATCCTGCTAAATTTCTGCAAAACCTGGGCAATCTACGTGTGTTTGAAATGGACTGCAGAAGAAGTTCGGTGGTGTTCCAGAGTGGAGAAGTTGAGGAACAGCGAGATAATGAGAGTTGCAGAAATGCAACAAGACATAAGTCGGTATGGGTATGTTGGACACGTAAGGACAATGGAGAATGATAGCTGGCCCAAAAGGTGCCTTGAATGGCAACTCCTTACCGAAAAAAACAGATCGTCTACATAGATCTGGCTGCAGAAGGTGTAGGAAATCATGGCAATGTGGGGCCTAGAAGAGGACGAATCTACGATCGAGAGAGAAAGCAGTGTCTGATCCGTTGCAGGCAATCTGAGGAAGAAGTCTGTTAAAAGTAAATAGTATTAAATTAGATTAGATTGAAAGCGGGGAGGGCAAAGCCTCATTCCTCCCACTGCGCCCTGTATTGAGAGGTCTTAGTAAATAGTATGTCGAGCTTTATTTTAAATTATATGTTAGATGTGCAGAGTAAATGGCTTTATTCACTAAGATCACGAATTCACTACGACCAGATGTGGATTAAAGATCTATTGTAACTCTTGCGGGTCTGGTTTTATACAGAGATTCTAGTAATCTTCTAAAACGCAATCTACGCAAGAGGTGTGTGTGTGTGTGGCGAACTAGAGTTTGCTTGTGGGTACATCAAACTCTTGTGGTTGCACTTAACTATATTTGCAAGCCCTGTATGTATTGTGTGAACGTTGGGGTATCGAAACTAGTGTTGTTCGTGCTAAGATTTCCCCTTTTGTGTCTGGAAGTAGGACTGGTGCCTGGAGTAGGACAGTTCCAAGCTATCCTTGTTCAAATAAATTCCTCTCTAGCGTCATGAACAAAATTGGAAAGTTACAAATGGTCTGTGGACTGAATATCATAACCACTGCGATAGGTCACACATCCTTAACAAAAAAAAAGCTGCCAGCTTTGTAAATTTGTTTCGGGCAATGCAAAAGGATCTTTTTCGTTATTAACTGAAAGGGTGTTTTGAGAAACCTCTGATGACATGTTGCAAGTTTTCAAATTTGAAGTCTGAATAAAATGTGTTGAATCAGGGAAAAAAATTAAAACAAAATAGTAAGACTGATTCATAGATTTACGATCTTTTTCTTTTTACCTATATAAAACGGCCATTTTTAAACTAAAAAAAAATATTAATCATAAACATTTGCTCCTTTGAACGATAATACAACCACCCGCAAAAAAAAAAAAAAAAAAATGACCAAATAAATGCAAGCAATCAAATAACCAGAAAACCCAAATAATCTTAAATTACTTAAAAGAAATCAATCCATAAATACACCAATTTGATTGTAACAAATTTGACTACTTTGTAACAGAATTGTTGTCTTTGTGAGTAAATTTTTATTTAAAAAAAAAAAAAAATGCTAAAATAGTGAACTGGTTCAGTGATAAGGACCTGATGTGACGTACAAGTGAAGTGGAAAGGAAAGAAATTTAATTAAATGAATTAGGTCGGGAAAGTTTTAAAATGGCGGCGAACAACTGAGCGGATAATAAAATGGACAGGAGGCGAAGGAATAATGAAGGAGTGTTGAGAGAGGCCGAGCTATCTAGGAATGTCAATGAAGACAATGAGTAAATGAAATATGACTCTGGTGGAAATTATAAATGATTTTGCAATAAAACTAAAAAAGTGTAAATTATTTTTTGTTTAAATAAATATATATATTATATTATATAAATAAAAATATGTATATATTTATTAAAATATATGGATAAACATTGCGAGATTCTTTATTAACAAAAATTCTATGTTTATTCAATATGATTTTGATTTCACTATGCAAAGCTCTATTTTGCCTAGAAAAAAAATACCTGAAGCGATTCACTGTTATATGAAATGTTTCAGCATCATTAACACAGCTTTTAAAACTAATTGTAAAACCGATTTTTTTTTTATTTTTATTCAATTAGTGTTTTACTAAAGCTGCGAGTTTTATGAGTTGAATTTTGATTTTTCATGAATGCATTCAATCAAAATTGAATTAATTGACGAATGATTAAATGTTGAAGTAAAATAAAGAAAAATATAAATATACATATTTTATAAGAAAGGCTGATAATTCAACTGTGGTGGAAGACGAAATCTTCTGGCCTCTTGTTCCTCTCTCCTAAAAGAACAATTACGGATAAGTGAATCTCCCAGATCGGAGCCAAGTCTAATGCACTTTAGTTTCACCAACAACTAGTAGCCCACAGATGCTGTGAAGCCAATTCTGGCAGAAAACCGTGGAAACATTTATCGAATGGGACTGCAGCACTGATTGAGATGAACAAATGAAAGAGAAGTTTTTTAATTTAGTTTCCAATAATAGAAATTCCAATATGACCATCTAGAGAAGCGGGAAAACTGCGGCAAAGGCAAATATCTTCTTTTTTTTTCTTTTTAACGTGGATTTTCAGTAGGCATATTTGATCTGTCTGCATGGGAAAACAGCTTGAATCTGAGAGTATTATTTGAGACCTACATATAACATACTTTAACGTGCAAAACAAATTAGAAATGTTTCGCACAATACTCTTATTCATCCATTTTATAATAACGTTGGTAAAACTGATAAAACATATGTACATTCCCGGAAGGGTCTTTATTACTAACAAGCCCAACGCTTCCCTAAGTGGCCAATCTACAATCACTAAAAAAAAAAAAGTTAAGGTACATACTTTTAAATAAAGAAATCTGTTCACGAATTACGGTTGTAAACATGTAAAAAATTTTATATTTCAAAATCTCTTCAACTCTTACGAGAATAGGCAAAGTTATGGAACTGCATTATTCATTATTCAGCTACTGTTGAGCGCATTAAGTCTACCATGCTTTTTTTTTTGTATAGTGTCTCACAAGCCGGAAGTTCCCGAGCTATCGCTTGTAACCCAACGAATATCACATACTTCTAAACTTACAAAGATCCGATCCGGCACGCAGTTTACATCCAACCTAATTTAAATTATTTGCTGTATACCCGAAGGTGAACATATGTATTATCACATTACCTGGCTACTATCCCATGCTAAAGCCTTTTTTTGGCAAACTCTTTAAGATTTTCGTAAGCCCCAATATTTTTCATCAAGGGACTGAACTTCGAAAGACCAACTAAGAGCAAATCTCAAATCAACACAGTCAAAGCAATGAAACAAAACATGCTCTGATTGATTCTTCTTGGCCCTTCCCTGCACAAAATTACTTTCTACTAAACCGCATCGATCGAAATAGCCTGTCCTTGAAGCGGTCGTGACCAAATGAGGAAACAAACATATTTAACCTCATATGATGGCTCCTCAATGCACGATCCATTCGCAAAGGAAAACGGACACTGGGAAAAAGCTAACCTTCTCAGAATTCTAATCTTTTTGAGAAAGCTAATCTTTTTCAGAATTATTTCATGCTCTTTATTTGGAAAATTTTAAGCCCACATTTTATTTGATTCTATATTTTGAGGTTTTACTCATAAAATGCCAAATGAAACAATTATTCTTCTCCATCTAATACAAGCTTTTCCAACAAGCGGTCGTGACGAAATAATGCAAACATTAACCTCATATGATGATGACGCAATGCACGATCCATTCGCAAAGGAAAACGGACCCTAGGAAAAAGCTAACCACACTCAACTTATCAGACTCAAAAAAAGCAAAACAGCTTTGATAGAAAAGACTGAACAATAATCCCGGAGGAATAGGATACTAATATATATATATATATGACCATAGCAAATATAAAGCCCATAAAAGAATACAGCTTTTTCATAGGTTTCAACTGGTTGTAAAACCGCCTGAACTGATACACCTACTTTTTTTCAAAACATTTTTTTAAACCACGTCAAGAGCGAAATCTTTTGACAAATCTAACAGAATATTAACAGTTTTCTCTTAGTTTTCTGCGTTTTTCTCCATAAAAACACAGAGAGATTTCTTTCAGGCATGTCACTTTTGTTTGGAACTTTTTTTTGCGATAAAGTTCATTTAAAGAAGTTTACGATGAGAGGGAGAAGTAAGGCTTAAACTCAAACAAGTCATTTTTATTAAATTTAGAGCCTCCCATTGATATAAAATTGAAGACAAGTAACTATTTAGGAAAAATTCTGTTTGAAGAAAATTTGTGAATTATAACTCTTTAAACTTCTGTAAGAACAAGTCGTGAGAGAATAAATTGAATGCATTCATAATTTATACACTTTTCAACTCATATTACTACGTAAAGAGAATTGCAGCATTGCAATATCAACAAATGAAGAGCTTTGCAATCAGCACTCAGTCAGCACGTGCAACCTAGAAAATGTAATAAATCAAACTAATTTCGCAATGTTTGTATATACAGTTCTGTTACACTTCCATAACATACCCCAAATCATAATAATTTAATAAATTAAAAAAAAAAAAAAAAAATCTCGCAAAAATTAATGAATGTCGTGAAATATTTTATATTTATTTATTGAATTTGTTTGGCCTGGGGAGTATATGAATAAATAATTAAATAAATAAATAAATAAAAAAATGAAATTGCCAAGCAATGTTAAATACGCGTGCATTCGAAACTTCTCCCAAAGGCCATTTAACAACGACAAAAACTTGTCACACAGTTTGTTCTGAACTTATCTTCTTCTAAGTATTTTTATTTATTTATTTTTTTGCGAAATAATAACACAAGCTTTTCACATTTACTTCAGTCTTTTTCGACTTCATGTTCAATTTATCTCCGTACAAGAAAAACAAAGAGAAAACATCTCTTGTGAGAAATTGAGAAGTAAAAGACTAAAGAAATAAATATTTTGGTTTCTAATTTCAATTTTGGAACTTTGATACAATTACATACACAGACCTAAAGAAATACTAATCAAAATTTGTGGTAGAAATTTAAAACTTCAGGAAATTTAATTGCCTCAAAAAGTCACCAACTGATCTCTACAATGCAGCAGATAAGCTCATAATTTTTTATTTCTATTATTATTAATTATTATTATTAATTTTTTGTTTTAAATGTACGTATATACAAAAATGCATGTAATGTTCCCTTGTTTTCGGATTCACATAAACGCGTGGCCTTGCGGTGGTGGCATTTCCCAAGCACACTTTTTTTTTTTGTACTGCGATTCTAATCAACACTATTAAAGATTTGGTTAATCATTTCTGTTCATAGCTTTAAATATAATAATATCTATGGAGAAATTTGATTGGTACAGCATTGCCTTCATCGCGATCTTTGAATTCGAAAATGGAGACAGACTTTTCATGGAAATTTCGCTGTTTTAATGGAAGTACTGAAAATTAAGAAATGAAAGTTCAGAAAAATTTTAAATTTATGAGATAAATTCTTAAATGATCTCACAGAGTTTCGGAGACTCTGTGTATGCTGGAGAGCACTATGTAGTAGTTTCTCCTCTACTTTTCTTCGTATTTACCAATGCTTGCCCATTAGAAAAAAGGTAACAAAACTTAAATAATGTAATTGAAGCATCAATTCAAAAGTACATTTAATGAGAAGTTCAAGATACAGATAGAAGCTTCAAAACTGTATGTATAGTGGACTCACAGACATAAGGCATCTATTTGTATGTCATCTAAGACGTCACGTAGGCACATCAGTACTTCCAAACACCACTTCCTTAACATTAAACATTGAACAATGAAAGACCCGCCCACTCACCCCTAACCAAACCGAAGAAGGGAATACGACAATTGACTAGACCACCATAAATGCGACGGCGTTTTCTACCGTAAAATGTGGTATTTTAAACCTTCAAGAAGGCAACCGAATGGTGAATATAGTTCAATTCTCTAAACTCTCATCTATGGGTTTTCTCCGACAAAAATCTACGATAACTTCATGGATATCAAGTTGCTGCAATATCTGTAGCCAGAAACTGATTTCGGTAGATGTGGTCGAAGGTTGCAAGAAATCATACTTTACTCATGAAGCAAGAGTCCGGGTGACCATCGTCAATGCAACAACAAAAGACTCACTTATTTTACTGGGCGGAACAAATAGATATAAGAATGGGAAAAAATTCAAAAATGGTCGAGCTAAATTCAAAAAGCTGAGAGAAAAGTTTGGTAACTTCAAAAGTGGTAGAGAAATAAAATAATGTTTTAACAATAATTTTGTTAAACAATAATTCCAATAAAAATTCAAAATAATAAATTGAGAAAAAAAAAATAATGCAGACCAATTAAAAGTATTTATTTTTAAAAAAAGCTGGATATATTCTACTACTACAACAGGGGACTCCAAATTCAGCGGATTAATAACAAACCAAGTAAAATGCCAATTAATATTAGAAACAACTCTTTATACATTACAGACACGTAAACATTTTTTTGTTAATACAGTAGTTTGTTAATACGCGTGGGTTATATAGCTAGAAAAAAGAAACCTTGTTTTAAAACTTCCTTAATACTTTCTTTGTTTATTTCAATTAAAATATGTAAATTTAAAATAAAACTTAAGATTGAAGTTCAGAACATACTGAAATGGCAAACAAAACAAAAAAAAATTGCGAATGACGAAATTGGTGATTGTTTGGCGAACGGCAATACTAAAATGATCTAATGATCTGTAATTATTATTTAAAAAAAAACAAATAAAACTATTTAATTTTATGTTAATAATAGTAAAAATATATTTATATATTTACCTTGGTTTTGTTTGGGAATGTAGGGCGCGAGTAAACGGGTTCGTTTCTTCTCATACCCTTTTTGTGTTATATCACCTGCAAAAAAAAAAAGAACATAATTACAAATTAGATCATTCAAGAACCTACTGCAATAATTATATTATAAAAATGAAAATCCCCCCCCCCCCAATCAAAAGGAGTAAGAGAAAGTAATTTTGGTGTTTTATCCGCCATAGGATGCATATTAATGTTGTTCCCGGATTCTCATCAATCGTCAGAGTAAGCTATCAAATTCGTTAGAGAGTTGCCTTCAACTTTATGTTTCTGTCATGCACATTTATTGATTCAACAAATGATACACAGAAATATAAAGTTGAAGTCAACTCTCTACACGAATTTGAAAGCTCTGATCTGACGATGGGATCCGAATCTAGTCAGGAATAAAATTAATATATGCATGCTACGTCTGATAAAATCCCTGATGTTATCTATGCACATATTCAATAGAAAGTAATGTTTTCTAAATTTTTTCAAAAATTCTGAAGCCCCCCCCCAGTATCGTTAACTAATTTTTGTGACTTCCATTCTGCGCCTATAGTTTTGACTTAAAGATGAGAAAAAAATCCAATTCAGTACTTCCACACAGGTTTTGGATGAACTTATACCTTTTCTTTGTCGTATCTATAGTATTTCTGGCTTGGAGATATAGCCCTCAGTAATGACGTAAAGCCCTCTCTACCTGCTAAAAGTAGGCAAAATAATTGTATATACTTCAGGTTCCCATCAGTAGCATGCCTACAAAATGAGACCAAGGAGGTGCTCACAAGCATATATTAGGCGCGTACCTATTATTAGGCAATATTTATCTGTTCATGAAAATATGTTGATAAAATGATATTGGACTTGATCCTATGCGTTCCAAACCATGATTTCAGAAATAATTTCCGAATTACCATATCAGATAGATAAAAATGATCGCGAGGGGACCTCTTATATTGTATTATAGATTTTTCCTAGTCCTTTATTTCGACAGCTATAAAACTATGAAAGGAGTTGGAGCCAGAATTTGTTGCTTTAAGCTTAAAATTCATAGGATAGGCTTAGGTAAGTATGCTACAGTGTTTCAAGCGGAGGTTGTGGCTATGATAGATATAATGTGCTAAGGAGGACTGTTACTTATTCCGAAAGCCACGCTGCAAGACCAAGTTTACAAAGTTAATTCCAAATTGGTGTGGAGTTGTATTCAATTAAGTAAATGAAACGGTACTGAATAATATGTTAACTATATATACCATTACAGTTAATTACTAATTGATGAAACCAACTTGGTTATTATATTTGAAATTCCAACGGGCATCACTGAACTGAGAAATGGATTCACAATAAATTTACAATAGGCATTAGTAAGGTATTCAGGTAATATAGAATCAAATTAATATTAACCCATGAGGTCTCCAACACATCATTAAATTGTAAATTATATTATATGGAATCTATTATTACAATAGAACGTTACAAGGATGTATTCAACTAATTACAATCATCATTTGATCTGTTCAAATTATTTAATTCTTGCCAAATTTTATATCAATAAACAAAAAAGTTTTGTGTTTTTAATAATTTTTCTAAAATAGACAATTAAAAACTTTTTATTTTTTCTTACTCGTAGTAAAGAGGAAGTACTGTAATCGTGTCTAATTTTCGACATCGAGTTTTCACCGGAAATATCTGTGCCGAGATCCCCTGAGTCCAAAAAAATTGGTTTTTAGTAAATGGCCTGTGTGTGTGTGTGCTCAAAAATGAAAAAATCACAGAAAGTTCAAACTTAATATTCCGTTTGAGCATCACCATGGGATCTGACAGTAGGTCAGTGGTCAAAATTCCTCAACCGGAAGTACCACTTTATAGAATGTTTTTTTTTTTCACTTATTTGCAATTATCTCCAAAATGGCTCCAACGATTTTCTTTGAACTTAGTAAATCAACTACTCACACAAAGATCAACAATTTTTATTTGTAATATTTCTCTGGGAAAATGTATTTAAGGGCCACTATTAGGGGAGGGGTAGGGTTAGGTTGTCCTCTAAAGTGCTATTTCAGTTTATTACACAATTCTATCAGCAAAATAATATCAATTAGAATTATTAAATATGTTGTTGAAATTTCGAGTAAAAAAAAAATAAAAAAACCGGAAGTGCGTTTTTATTGAAATGTATTTTTTTTTTTTTGGTTTTCATTTGTGTTTTCAAGAAAACGGCTCCAACGAATTTCTTTATACTAGTTATGTGAACTACACATATAAAGTGCTACAACTATTATTTGAAACATTTCTCCTGGTGAAGTCATTTAAGGGGGTTTTTTTGGGTAAGGGTGAGAGGTTTATGTTTTTCTTTAAAGTGCTATCATAGTTGATTATACAATTCTACCATCCAAACAAAATTTATTAGAAATAAATAGAGGGCCAAAATTCCTAGTTTCAAGAAAATTAGTAAACCGGAAGTGCGCTCTTACTGTTTAATCTCCCGACGCCTTTTTGTCTCCCAATGTAAACCTTTTGCAACACATATGTCACTTCGTAATTACGATAACTTCCGATTGCACATTATCCGGTTTCACCTCGAATCTACTACTAGTAGTAGTTCTGTTCGAAAACTGTTGTACTATACGCTCGTACACGCGCGGAAGTGCTCTATATTTTCCACGGTGCTACCCCGCATGTTAAGTGCATTTCGTTTTCTCTCTGTTAGTTTACCGCAAAGTATACGGGCGTGCCGTTTCTCGCCTCTTTCGTTACACCGCATTTTCACGGGTACGCAGTTTTCCGTTATTCTCGTTGCACCGCATGTTCCCCGCTTAAGTACGGTACATTATACAAAGGAACATACTTATGCCTACTTGGCCTTCAATCGGCTCGCCTTTTAGACTGGAGGACACCATCTACGTTCACAAAGGTATCTGTGGCCAGAGGGAGGGGGGAGTCGACTCTCTTTTCCTTTTAGGATCCCTTTCCTTGGAGCGTTGTTAAGCCAGTGTCCACATCTTGCAAGGTAAGCGTTCTATTATTCATGCTTATTTGAATTAGTATTCTCTGTTTCCCCGCATTAAGAACTACACCCTATCAAATACAGTCCACTTACCGCTTTGTTTGACAAGATCAGACACTTACTGAATATTTTTTTTAAGATTTCGATGAACTCCAACGAATGTCATCAAATTTGGTACACACCACTCTAAAATTTGTCAACTACAATTTTGAAAACTGGTGTGAGAGAAAGTTGTGTGTATTAGTGACTATTTCTCCTGGTATTAGTAATACATTCCTTTTTCTAAGACCTTCTTCTGTCTTGAGTCAACTGGTATCCATTTTGGTCTCTTGTATTACTTTCTTAATTTTTATTATTACTATTATTCTGCTCACTAATGAAGAGAATTTATTATTCTCTCTTTACTAATGCAAGGCATCAACAACTATACTCAGAGGGCCTCAATACATGTATTTCCGGTGAAAACTCAATTTAGAAAATGACCGGAAGAATTGCTCTTTCAAGTAGTAAGAGAATGTAAAAATTGCTTGAAAGTTATAATAATTGTTTTTTCTTCAAATTTCATACGAAAAAGATAAAAAAACAGTAAGATTGGAATGATGGGCATCGCTTAATTACCCAGGTAAAACTTTTCTGAATGTATTGAAAAAAAAATAAAAAAGATTAAAGAGATAAGAGATCAGCGATTATTTACTCTCAAAATATAATCAACTAGTTTATTTAGTTTCGAAGTAAAATATTTTCGGAAAAATATTGTTAATAAAAATTTGGATCTGTAATTAATTATGCAAAGTTGAATGGAAATTGTTATAGCTGTTTTTGACAATTTGTAAATGTGTTTCTTTAAAATTGAGAGTTTGAAGAAAATCATTTGATCGAAATTCCGACTTTACTATACAGTTCTTTCAGTTTTCTGCGATTTTGCGCATGAAGAAACCAAGGTCTTTTTGGTATAATAATACATACTGAAACCTCTATTATTACTTTTGACTGAAACTTTTTTCAGAGAAAATTTATTTCAGGGAGATTTTCGGAGGGGGAAATGAAGTCATGCTTTCCCTCCTAAGTCATTTTATTAACATTAGATTCCTCCATGGATAAAACGCTGAAGACAACTCTAAACATTAAAAATAAAATAAGAAAAATCTCGTCTGAAATTAACTCATATACAAACTTTCTCTTACTAAAGTTTTCAAAATTGACAAACTTTACAATTTACTATACAAAATTTAATGAAATTCGTCGGTCTTTTTATGGAAAAAAAACTTACAAAAACTATTCAGTAAAAAAAACATACTTCCGGTTTAATAATTTCCGTGAAACTCGGAATTTTGGCAATCTATTTATTTCTAATTAATTTTTTTTTTTAGATAGTAGGATTGATTGTATAAACAACTAAGATAGCACTTTAGAGACACAAACAACCCTATCCCTCCCCCAAAAGCCCGCTTCAATGAGTTTACCCAGAGAAATGTTTCATATAAAAGTTGTAGCTCTTTATATGTGTAGTTCACATACTTAGTTTAAAGAAAATCGTTGGAGCCGTTTTAGAAAAATAGCCAGCTGAAAAATACTTTTCACAAAAAAAAACGCACTTCCGGTCATCCGATTTTTTTTTAAACTCGGAATTTCAACAACATATTTAATACTAATTAATAATATTTGGATGATAGATTATTAGATAGATAATATATGAATTAGATGGCAGAATTGTATAAAAAACTGAAATAGCACTTTAGAGGGCAACCTAACCCCACCACTCCCCTAAAAGTGATCTTAAGTGCAATTTCCCAGAGAAATGTTACAAATAAAAAGTGTATATCTTTGTATTATTTAGTTGATATACCCGTTTAAAGAAAATCGTTGGAACCATTTTTGGGAAAACTGCAAAAAAGTGAAAAAGAAAAAAAACCTTCAGTAAAGTGGTACTTCCGGTTGAGGAATTTTAACAGATAACGCACTGTCGGGATCCCATTATAAATTCATCCCAAACGGAATATCATTTTTAAACTTTCTGCGATTTTTCGTTTTTGAGCTATGCTGTTCACATACATACATACACACACAAACCTTTTGCTAAAAATCACTTTTTTGAACTCAGGAGACCTCAAAACGGATATTTCCGGTGAAAACTTGATATCGAAAATTTGACACGATATCTCGTACAATACTTCCTCTTACTACTTCTTTCTCTTACAATACTTCCTCTTACTAGGAGTAAGAGAAAGTAATTATAAGTTTCAAGTAAATTTGTCAATTTCATACCAGATTGTTTGTGAAAAAATAAAATGGATCTACAATTGAAGAAGATACAACTCCAATTGGTTACAATTGAGGAACTTACCAGAACAGAAATAATTAGCTAAGAATATAAAATAATGAAAGGGGATGAGAGAGAGGGACAGAAACATGTTGCAAAGCCTTTCTGGGGTGCGTGTTTACTGGAGGAGGTCAGGTTAACATGCTCTAGTTAACAATCCGCTGATCTGTTGCTTGGTTATTGAAGTTGCAAAGTTTTAACCTTGTTCTGCAACAACCAACCTGAGCCTATATATTACGTACATTAGTAGAAAAAGAATTTTTTTTCTTGATTGCCTAACAATTTATTTAAACATTAGTAAAGTTCATGGATAAAGAATGCAAACTACACTATATACCTTGTATTAAATTTAAAAATAATCTCAGGACAAATATAAATAAACATTTGATAAAAAGTAGATAATGAGATTATTGTATAGCGATAATAGTATTATTATCGTAAGTAATCTATAACGATTATAATATACAGAATGGCTAGCATGAGTTTCATACAATAAAACATAATCGATACTCATTGGATTATTTTATTTGTTTAATATTAAATAGCTACTAATAATTATTACATTCTCAATTAAAAGGGCAGACAGAGTCTTTCAAAGTACTTTTATTTGCTGTCATTATTTTTACTAGATAATTTTTGTATACTAAATGTTAAACAGCAAGCAAGTAATTAACTCTTGCTTATTTCTTCAATATTCTTTTTAAGTTGTAGCCTCATTTTAAAAGATAATTGTGAATGTTAAATGTGAATATATTTAGATTAAACCTACTCTTAACTCCATCAATTTACCTAGTTATATATTAGTGTCAAATATTTGTTTCAAGCTTGGAATTTTTATCAATTTTTTGTTGACATAAGATGAGTCTAAAGCTAAAAAAAAAAACGTACTTCCGAGAGGGCTTATAATCTCCAGCATATACGGTCAACAAGTGTAGTCATCAATCATCAATCATGCTTTATTCACAATAAATATACAAAAATTTACAAGACTCCAGGAGTGTCAGTTTTAGCAGCTATAACCTCCTAAAGGTAAATATTTACAATTGTCTAAAGTCTAATATATAAATAATTTGGGAAAAATTAAAAAAAAAACCCAAGCTATTTGCGGCCAATTCTGTATAGCATAGCGCTGTTCACTCTCCTGTGCCTGAGCACACACCCCAAGTCACAGTCCCCTATTACTCTGCAGAGTTGATTAGTGCTTAAGCTGCACCTTTCAAAAAATTTCTCTGTGGCAACTCTGATATATTCTTGAAAATTAGTCGATGTTCTTAGAAACGTGTAGGTCTAGGATTCGGGTATACCTGGGAACTTATTTTGCATCACCTGCAGCGAGGCAACACTGGGTCGACATGCCAAGCACCAGCAGGGACAGGCATATAATAACATTGGTCTAACCACTGTCTTGTAAAGCAAAAGCTTATTCTCTTGGGAGAGGCTAGACTACCTACAAAACGAGGGGACATAACATTCGTATAGACGCCTTTCCCCTACTGATTCTGTCCCATATGTGGTTAGTAAAGGTGAGCCTCCGGTCGAGAACCACGCGTAGTTACTTAACAGTGGCAGACCAAGGTATTGGCTGACCCCCGAAACTGACATGCCAATACAACTCCGGCCTGCGCCTGGTGAATAAAATAGCCTCAGTTTTGGATGAGTTTATCTTAACTTTTCCAACTATTGCAGAACCTCTCGACGCAGAGCATAGCCCTATCCAAACGTTAACAATTGTATCCAGTCTCCAGGAGAGACATAAATAGCTATGTCGTCCGCTTAGAGAGCCAGTATGATGTCCTGATGGCATGGCAAACAAGTGTAGTGAGTTACAGAAACATTACAATAGAATAGAATGACGCTGGGGAAGGGAACTCCAACCCAGACACCGCAGCCAACCTATTAGGCTTATTGTGCCAATCCCCTTGTACAGAAACATTAAGCTGAAGTCAACCCTCTACATGAACTTGGTAACTCTTTACTCTGACGATGGATAAAAATCCAAAACCGGTCAGCAACATCAGAAATATGCATGCTAAGACAGATAAATTTACCACAGATGATACCGTCAGGACTAATTAAACGTGAGAACAAGAATGAGAAAGAATAGCAGCCTAAGGGTTAATAAAGCGGTGCGGTGTGCCTGGCAAAGCTAATATATTTTACTACTGAGAAATAAAAACATTATATAAAAAACGCTCTCGCTTTTATGGTGGTCAAGCCTAATCTTAAATTCCTCTTTTTTGGATCTGCTAGAGGCAAGTAAACAGGTTTTGACTTCCCTAGGGTGTAAAGGTGAGGCAGTTATGGTAGTAATATTGTTATGCTACCGGTGACGTCTTACGTGACGTTTAGGTGGATGTTTGTGCGTCTGTGACTTCAAGGTGGATGGTTGTAGATGGCTGTGACTCCCTTGAAATAGGATCAAATTTCATGAAAACATTTGGTTTTTGGTCTGTTTTAAGAAAATCGCTAAAAACTTAAAAATAAAAAAATTTAGTGCTGTGATGGATGGATTTAGGCAGTTGAAGCAAAAGTAAAGAAATAAACTTGTTTAAGTACTGAACACTGTTTTTTTTTATTTTCCTTTTGGCTCATCACCGAACACTATTATTATAAAATAATATAATTCTACAAAGACTGATATATAGAATATAGGCACTGAAGGACAGATTGAGACAGACTGGCTGGCAGAGAAGGAAGAAGTACATTAGATATTGACTGACTGGCTGCCGAAAACTGCTTTTCCTGTCTGAGTTAGTTTGCCTCTTTTACATATTGAATTCTCCCTCCCTCCTTTGTCCTTGGTAGAGAGTAATTAATGTTTGAATCTTGGTTCCTCGAATCCACGAATCTTAATGATTCGGATCCCATTACAGTTGCATTTTCGGTTGGTGATTTGTCCGAAACATTCCGGTCAGTTGATTGCGGTGATGGTGCATAAACAAAATATCAAGTATGAGTCACCTAAGAATTTTCATTTTTGAGATATTTTGTTTATTTTGTTTACAAACTGAAGACAGACTGACAGATAGACAAGAGACACCCACACACAGACACACACACACATCTACATACCGAGAGAGAAGAGCAAGAGAGATCTACCCCAAAAACTTTTTCCATACACAAGAAACCTGAAAATATTTATATCTGGCGGAAATTCAAGTCCAAAATTTGGGAAAAATTTCCGCAGTAAGAAAAAGTAAATTTCGAGCATTCTTATAGTGTCAGATTACCTTCTAGGGAAGATTGGTCAAGATTGGATCCGTCTGGGGTGATACCTCATAATTACTTCCGGTGACTATTTTGAGACTGGAGATAATTTGGCAGTACCTTTTGTGAATGGACCACAGTCTTCCAGACTGAGGTTTATGCTATTCTTTGTTGTATCTTGGATGAGAGGGGACTTAACATTAACTTAAAAGGTGTTTGTATCTGCTCGGACAGCCAAGCTGCGCTGAAGGCGCTGAGTTCATGTGTCTTCACATCCAGGTTGGTGTTAGAATGTTCTAAATGTACTGGAAGAGCTTTCTTCTCTGAAGGATGTGCTTCTAGTCTGGGTACCATGTCACATGGGAATTTTTGGGAATGAGGAGGTGGATGGATAGGTTTGCCAAATTAGGCGCCTCTCTTCCTTTCATTGGTCCCGAGCCTGCTGTTGGTGTATTTTCTGGTACATGTCTGTCAGGCTTCCAGACGTGGACAGCTTCACAGCAATCATCCTTATGGATGAGCTCAGTTGGTTTTCGGCAGTCCAAAATGCTCAACGGAGGTCCGGACAAGGCCATTAGTGAGACGTTGCTGTGTTTTTCATGGAGCTCTCTCAGGCATCTGATTGGATATCTTACTGGACATTGTAGATTAAGGAGATGGGCATGGGGATCAGCCGGTTTCATTTTGTAGAGTGAGACAGAGGAGGAAACACCCATCCATCTTATGACTGATTGCCTGGGTTGTGAGGAAATTAGGTTCAGGACCTTTTGTCGGAACAGAATGTCTGTGGAAGAGCTTAGGCTATTTTCTCCTTGAAGTTATTGTCCGATTTATTCGGACTGCGGTGAATCTTAGATGGATTAGATCCGGGTCTGAATATTTGTTCTAGACCCGGTTTGTTGTTGTTTTTCTTGGGGTAGCTATATGGGCCCAGTGAGGCTTTGGATAGCGTAGGGTTTGGTCCCTCTAATAAGAGAAAGTAAAATGGAAGGATTACCCCCAATGGTCGCGCGCTGGACTAGCAACGCGGAGGTCCCGGATTCGAATCCAGCATGCCGCCTTTAGATTTTCTCTTCTTAAGAGCCTCTATAGCACATTGTCCAGTGATGGATAGTGTTGTCTGCTGCTAGAGAACGCTGCTCGGAAGCCGGTAGCGCACTGAGAAGGCTCCGGGCGGCACAATGGATCTTTCAAATCGCAGTGCATAAAAGTGACAAAATAAAATTTGTCTATTTTAGCAAGAAATATAAAAAAGGAATTTAAAGCAAATATAATTCTAGATAATAGGGTCATGTAATTAGATAAGATTATTATATAATTATATATTTAACAGCTGTAATATACAGTTAGCGAGTATTACATTTATATCGTATATTATATATTTATTTATACATAAATCCTTGATATATATATATATATACATGTTAAGATGTGCAGCGTTCACTGTCCAACATTGCACGACATTCGTGTTAACTTTCTCTTTCACGATATTATTTAAGTGAAAATACATACATACATATATGCTAATAAAATATGCATCAATGTCCATGTGTTAAAAACATGAAATACTATTCATATCCTCTTCTTGTTTACTTTCTCTTATTGTTATTAAGAGGAAGTGTATTGATTGCGATCGTGTCAACTTTTCAAAACTGAGTTTTCCCCTCTGAGAGAAACTGAGAGAAAATATTTTTAGCGTAAAGTTGTTCTCATGTATGTGTGTGGTGGACAAGCTATCTCAAAAACTGAAATATCGCAGGAAGTTGAAACTTCGTATTTCTTTTAGGTACCACAATCGCATCTGACACGAAGTGTACTGACAAAATCCATCAACAGAAGACTTTACTTAATTTTTCAGTTTTAGCAATTTTCTTTAAAACAAAGGATCCAACGATTTTCTTTAAACTTCGTATAAAACGTATATACGACTTATATTTGAACATAAATCATAAATTTCACACATATTAATTCCGAGGAATTTCATTTTTTGAAGATTCTATAAGACTAGTAAAGTATATATTTCCTTTATAGTACGACTCTCGATATATTAATATTAAGTTCTCACTCTAAAGATACAGAAGCATTTCTACAATTCCAAATTAAAGAAAATTGGATCTGACTTTACAGATATCATTTTATTTTTTTTTTATTTTTCTCGAAAACGGCAAAAAGGATTTTTTCTTTAAAAATCGAATATAATTAAATCATAGATAAGAAAGTTTCAATTATATTTTACAGGGGAAAAAGATTTTATGTAAGTTCTGAGACATCTGCCAGTTAAATTTAAATATAAACTTCAGGTATAAAACACACGTCCGCTCAGGTATAAAACCCTTACCACCTTTTTTATGACCTGCCCAAACTAAACATTCGTAAATATTACAATTTTTTTAAAGAAAATTAGTCACGTAGTAATTACTACTGTAAGTAGTAGCTGCACATATTCATCCTATAATGCACCGTTAGTAGAATCACCTAATCACTATCACCTCCTTATAACCTTCTGGCTATATATAGTTCATTCTTATAATCTTCCTGTATCTACATTCATAAATATCTATCACTTTTATCAAATCAAAAATTCTGGTGTTTCGAAATTGGAGTAAGTTAGCACGACGGCAACACTGGACCTAGGAAGGGGAACAGCTATTGAGTGGTAAACTTCTACAAATATTGGAGTTAGCGTTAAAAAGACATTTTAATGAAAAACTGACCCAGTTGCCGAAATTGGGATAAATACTAACTGGCCCAGTTATATAGGTTAAAAACGAGTGCCATTATCAGCCAAGTACACTCTTTTTGAATCCGTATCACTGGCTGTTATATGTTATAGAGCGCAGGTTTGGGGTTTTATGCGGGTGAAACATGTGGAAAAAACTGCATCGGTTTTTTATTTAGAAATTATTTGGACTCCCTCCAATTACGCACAATTACTTAATTTGGAGACTGGCCGGAGGCCTACATTTCTATACACGCTACAGCTGCATTTCATATATATTTTAAAAATCCTCAATTTGATGGAGGATCGATTATCAAATACGTAAAGCCCAGAAAATCATTCTTAATAAAATATATTGGTATCGATATTGGTGGCTCGATGAGGCAAGTAAATACGATCTAAGATAGTGACAATTATAAGGAGTTCGCGGCAAGTCTAATTAGCTATACTGACGAAGCTTATAAAAAAAGTTGGGTGGCAGTGGCATCCCGATTGCAGCACTACATTCTGTATAGCAAACTATTGTCTAGTGAATGTTATCAGACATATTTATCGGATAACAATAAGACTTCACTTTATGTTAGTGTTGTTTCGGACGAGATGTCAATTGTTGGACTTAAAACTATAAGCCTTTTGGTGTTGGGCCCGGTCTATGTACACTACGAAATTTGCGGGAGATAGAAGATGGAGGATACCACTTCATAGGAGTATGTCCCATTTTAAGTGAATATAGAGTGAGATGGTTGGGGAAAGCGCGGTTAACGTAGGAAGAAGTGGTCGACATTTTGAACGGCCAAAATTGGTGCGGCCTATTTCAATTCGATAGCAGGGCGGCTGTTTACAAAAAAATTTTAATCGAAAATCAGTAGATTGATTATATGTCAGCAAATGTTTGCATTTAAACTTACTGTTTACAATTTGTTTCATTTTATATTTTCTTTTTCTTTTGTCACGTTACACTCTTGATATATAACTTGTTTAGTTTATGGTTTCTGTTTTAATGTTGAGTTTTTAATGATGTAAAAAGAAATTTAAATTTATTACTTGGCTAACTTGGCAGACGGACAGGTATCCATTGTCTTATAAGTGTAAATTTATTTCTACGATTGTACCTTTTTTGTAATTATTTTTTCATTAGAACACTCTTCTATTCTATTACTTTAATCTGAAAATTTTCCTAGGAAAATCGATTTTTTGGGGGTTGGGGGGAGGTCAGTAACTTTAAGTTTTGCTCTAAACTACTACTTCAATTCAATGTATGGTTCTAACATTTATACAATATTAAAAATGCTAGAAATTTCAAGGAAATCGGTTAACCGGAAGTGCACTTTACTAAGAATAGTTTTTTGAATTATTTGGGGTTATCGCGAAATCGACTAAAACGATTTCCTTTGTACTTGGCATACTACCTGCACAGATGTAAACCTATCATTTTAATTTGAAAAAAAAAAAAAAAAATTGATTTCAGATACTTTTGTGGAATTTGTGTCGTTAAATTTCAAATATATGGGTTGGTACTTTGGTACTTGTCCCTTCGCCCCTCATCACCACTATATTTTACTTAGGACCAATGAGCAATATGTGAAGTAAGAGAAAGTCGTGTGAGTGTTTTACACGAGCTTTTTTATTTTATCAAACAACTAACCTAACAAATACGCGCTACGACCCCACTTCTGGGGCCGGAACCTTTTTATGGGATTAGCGACCAGTTTCTGTGGAGGAACTTAGAAGGAGAAGGAACGAAGAGATCTCAACTCTGGTACCCTCCCCGGTTTGCGGCAGGCCAAGATCTGCTTGGGAATTATAACCAACGGAGTTCGGAGGCCTGCATTGGATTGAGCAAGAACAAGCTCCGTGTTCTTACGGGTTTCCTCACGGGCATTGCCGACTTAGAGGCACCTGGTAAGCTAGGTTTGGAAAGTGAAAGCTCATGCAGATTCTGTGGGGAGCTGGAGGAAACTCCACTACAACTCCTACCCAGACTGTGAGGCTGCCACTCAGAGAAGGTTCAGGAATCTGGGCAGCTACCAGGTGGAGGAGGGGGACATACCCTCTCTAGAGCCCGTCAGAATACTGGGGTTCCTTAGGCATCTCAGACTGATGGAGGTGCTGTAGAACGGATGTTCAATTGGACATCCGTTCAGGTGCTGTGGGCAGCCCTGCGGCACTCAGGGGGCATAGCACAATAGATCGGATCAAGGTCGCAGTGCGTTGGCCCCCACGCTAAAAAAAAAAAAAAAATCCTTGTTTAAATGTTTGTTAATGCTTTAAGGAAGGCATTCAATACGAGGGTCAATTCAATAAGTAACGAGACAAATCGCTGTAGTTCAGAAACGGTTTTGTTTAATCAATACAATAATTTCAGTGCGTTAGGTTGGCATCCTCCTACTTAGTTTCTCATCAGCTGTTCGAGAGTATTTTGGTAAGCATAACCTCAAATGTATTCAGTTAACAATGGCGAGTCCCTTTCGAGCATTGCACCTCGGAAGAACAACGCTCAATGATTGGATTTTTAATTGTAGAGGGTATCCAGAGGTAGTGATATCCACGAAAGAATGTTTAAAGTGTACAGGTCGTACAATTGCTGTAAGATTGGCAAGAAAGAGAATAGTTACTTCATACACTGCACACAAACCAATATAATGATATACTTGATATGATAAATCTTTAGTCATTAAATGATGGAGTAAACTTTATTTTAATATATATATATATATCATGACAACATATATCTCGTGTTTCCATAATGGTAGATTTCAATTTACTGAAAATCTAGAGACAGTGTTTTTGCCTTTATTATACCAAGTAACTTAAACAACTTGACCATTAATAAAATGTTAAATAGGTTGGAAACTATTAGTATTAAACATAAAATAAGCTGCTCACATCAACAAACAAAAACACTAGGAGATATATTTAATTTTTACTCAAAATTATACTCAACTAACAATCAAATTAGTACAAAATTTTGAAAGGTAAAGAATGAACTTGTAATTACTATTTTTTCCTTTTGCATTTTCTTAGATGTTTATATAACAATGGGGAGTATTGTGGAAAAAAAAGAAAAAGAAAGTAACTAATAATGGAAGTTGTAATGAAAGGTTGTCATCCTTATCAAGAACTGTATAACACCAATTTGGAAGACAATTATAGGCCACGGGTGGTCCTCTTCTTACACACAGAATAATTTCAGAAAGTAATGCAACTTCCCTTCCTTTTAGTATCCTACAATAAAAATAAAATTTCGTAATAATGTTCTTACAGGTATAACTGTTTCGGAACAACCCTCCAAACAAGACGGACTTGACATTTCGCGAACAGTGGCAGGGTATCCACTAAACTGCTATTAACATATTTAACTCCTGCAGTGGCAAATATTCTAACGTGATAAGCAATATATTTCGCAGAAAACTGATAAAGTCTTGTACACAAACATGTAGTTAATATGGGCTAAAAAGACGATTTCTTCCAGGCTACACTAAACATACCTAATAGAAAGTATCACCTTGCTCTAGTAACGTATATTACTAATAATAATAATAAGTAATTTACTAATAACTGAAATTTACTATTATATTTAATTTTCCTAATATAATAATTTACTAATTACTAATACATATTCTTCGTCTATTCACTAATTTTTATTTATTTATGAAATTGATGTGTGTGTGCGTAACTCACAAATGGAAAATCGCAGATTGTTCAAACTCTCTGAGAGTCCTACATCTCTCTACTTAAGCAATTTTTCTCTTTAGGCATTTCTACGGCTTCTTTTACTGTTTTTTGACACGTTCTAAATAATTGTTTTACTTGGACACAGACTTTGGTGACTTCAAAATTTATTGGGTGCACCAGTTGAGGACGAATGTTCCATTTTATTCATAGGAAATTCCGTCGATAAGAGAATTTGTGGATTCTAGAATACTGTATGCATGACTTTACCCCTGCAAACGGCTGGGTCTTGAATTTCTTTCGAGTGGGAGAACTCGTATGCTTCCACTCAAGGCTTTGAAGCTTAGACTCCAGCTCGAAACTGTGTGTATCCATATTTCATCATATGTTATAATTCTACTAATTCTACTGAAAAATTCTTTTTGAATTAAACATCGTTCTTTCAACTGTTGACTGGCTTCATTTGAAACCTGGTTTCTTTGTGGGTGTCCGTAAGTCATATCGCACAAGTTTTCTTGTACTGAGCTTAATTTGAATAATGTTATGGACAGTTCCAACATTCGCGTGCATCTTCTTCGGCTATCACTTCAACAGTAATACACCTGAATTTTTACGCGTTAATGCGAGATTCGAGGGAGGAAGTTGCAACTTCAACCGCACTTTTAACACTTTTAAAATTTTTTCGTACATTTCATTCACTACCTATGATACCCTCTGCAACTAAAAATCTAACCACTGAGCGTTGTTCTTCCGAGGAGCAATCTCGAGCGGACTCGCCATTGTTAACTGAATACATTTGAGGTTATGTTTACCAAATCCTGCTGATGAGAAACTTGACGCACAGAAGGATGCCAACTTGGCGCACTAAAACTATTGTATTGATTGAACAAACCGTTTCTGAGCTACTGCGATTTGTCTCATTTCTTACTGAATGACCCTCGTATTCTAAGTTAAAAAAAAACTATTAAAATTAAAATTATGATATATGCAGTAAGAGGAAAGTCTTGTGAGTGTTTCACACCAGATTTTTTTTATACACACCAGATTTCTGTTGGTTGGAAGGCGTTATTATTATGTATATATTTAAAGTTAATATGATGCATGGTAAGCACCCGCTAATGTATTATTCATAAAACGGGAGTATTTTTTTTTTTTTAAGAAAGTTGAATAATGTGGATATTATTCAACTAACATCACTGACTAAAGACGTACCTTTAATCTCTAGAGAGTAAAAAGTTGTTTAATCCTGCCATTAAAATAATCACAGTTCTGAATTTTCAATTAACTAATTTAGAAAAAAAAAATATAATGTTTAAAATTATTGTTAAATTTTAAATTTTAATTCAAAGTTATAGTGTTAATTTTTTTAAAGTTTAGATAAAATTGCTATAATATATTATATATTAATATTAGTGTTTTTAAATTATTTTTGATTAACAACTTTGATGGACCAAAACTACTCCCACATATAAAAAAAATTTTAACAATAATACAACGTCTTCAAATCAGCTCGAACACATATAAATATAAGTTAATTTTGGCTTGTATAAATTAGCAGTTTAGTAAACTAAACTTTACAGCTTTAAAGATTTATCTGCGAAGTTTAGACGAAAACATGGATTGATTTTTCCAATGAAAAAAAAAAACAAACCCCAGAATCCATGGTTATGCAGAAGTAAAAAAGAAAGTAGTATTTCTTTTAGAATGGGCATTGCTACGATAATGGTGCATATAAAGCAGCAGTGCGTGTATGTAGTCAGAGCATTATATACACATAAAAGCATGTATGATGTCATCAAGAGGCCGTAGCTGCCCGGCAGGCGGCAGGATATTGCAGTTTTGTTACTTCCCATAATACTATAACCAGTTATAAACTTAAATCTTCTAATGCTCTTTCCCCTTCCGTCGTCTTTTAGTTTCTAAAACTTGCAGGTTTTGTTCGATTTATATTCTCTTACTTTTTTTTGCATTATCATTTCCATTTTATGGTCAGTTTCTTAAAAGGGTTTAGTTCTTTTGATATATTCTTTATACTTTCATAGAATCTTTATTCTTTATTTAAAAAACTTACGTTCTAAAATCTTTATAATGAAAGTGATTAGAATTATTAAGATGATTATATCAAAAATTTATGGTATGTATTTTGAACTCCCAAGTATCTAACAATTCAATTCTCATTTTATGTCACAGGAATTCTTGGGAGGGGGTAATTAATTCTTTTTTTTTTTTTTGTTTCCTAATCGTTCCATCAATCTAGTGTTATAATACATCGTTTTATTTAAATTAATATTACATTCTCCATAATTACAGAACCCAACAATAATCAAATTTCCTAGAAAAATGTTTCAAATAAAAGTGATCGGCCTTTACGTGTATAAATAAAAAAAAAATCTAGGAAGCGTTTTAGAGAAATTCGCGAAGAACTGAAAATAAAAAAATAATAAAGTCATTCTTTCAGGGAACGGATTTTGATCAAAACCCGAGTCAGAACGGATCTCAAGTTTGAACTTGTTGCGATTTTTTGTTTTCGAAATAGTTTTGTTCTTATTCACTAACAAACAAACAAACAAACACACAATACATACATATTATACTGACGATTCGCTAAAAACTTTTTTTCGTACTCATGGGACTTCAAATATATATATATATATACTTCCGGTGAAAATGGAAATTTCCAAAATTTGACGCTTTCGTAATATTTCCTCTTACTAGACATTATGGGAATGTAAAAAAGTAGAATGAAGGTAGATGCTAGCAGAAAGAAATTAGACTGGAGAATTCTGTTAATATTTTGTCTTTTTAAATACTTTTCAAATTTAGAATGGAAATAGAAAATATTATCATTATTACTGCCTAGAATGATTTCATAGTGTAAGATGTGTGCTCTTAAGTCCATGAAGTCCCCCCACTGTCTGTAAGTTTTTTCTTACATCATTTTATGGTCAGCGACCTGAAACATATATTAACCCATCGGTCTTGAAGACTTACTAGTGAGAAACTATCACCATTCAGCATACAGGCAAAGCATAATACACTCACCAAAGAATTCAAACTGGTAAACAATTTCAAACTTTTCCAAACATAAAAGCCGACAGGTAAAAGTTAAAAACCAGTCAATGACCTGTTTCAAAAATGAATCCCAAGAACTTATGGGCCGAAAACCCATTCATTTTTTTCATTCATAAATGAAATATTTTTTATTTACCATCAATTAAAGAAAAAAGTTAGTGGTAAACTCAACAATAAAAGAAGAGAAACAGGAACGATTAATCAGTGAAACATCTGGCTGGATTATACACCTGAATTATTTAATAATTGAAAAGAGAGACAAACAATGGGGATATAAAGAAAAGGATAAGATTACTTTTAGATCGGGATTTGGAGGGAAAAGTGCCTACAGAGCCTAGATCCTTAATAGCAATTAAGTGTACAATTTCCTTCAATTAGTCCCTTTGGAATATCCTCTCCTTTTTCCCTTTAATTGTTACCTGTTCTTTTCTAGGATTGGTTCATTTATTTCTATTCTCTTCATTGGTTCTTTTATTTATTTGTTAAACATTTTATTATTTTTTCGCACAATATGTTGTTCAACAAATATTTTACCATTATGTGATAGCTGGATTACAATTACAACAATAAAAAAGCTGAACCTAGAAATAGAATAGGCAAAATGTTATAATTATGAAGCAACCTTTTCTATTAATTTCAACACGTAACTTTCAAACTATTTGTTAGAGAAATTTATCAGCTCATGATTTGGAAAAATATTTTTACTTTGTTTAAAAGAAAATAATACGAAACCCTCTGCTTAATGTCGTTCTTTGTTTTCAATCAAATTTGAGGATTCCAAAACTATGCAAAGGTACTCACACGCACACAGCCATATTTCAACTTCATGCCAAGATGTGTTTTTTTTTTTATGATTGTTCTAATGGTTATATTTCCAAAGATGCTTCCATTATTTTAATAAAAACAACTTCACTAACGCCAATCTTGGGTCTTTTTTATTATCTGTTGTGGTGGTTGGTTCCGCAGGGCTGGAAAGCATCAGAGACATTTTCCGTGGTAGCCTGCTTCATTTTGTGGTCATCGACCGGTTTCGGGCGTTCGCCCATCTTCAGGATGCGTTTTCAGACAGTGTGACAACACAGACTCGAGAGTAACTTAGTTTCAAACTAACTCTAACTCTGAGTTAGTGAACTAAGTGACTCTCTCGAGATCTGTGTTGTCACAAACTGTCTGAAAAACGCATCCTGAAGAATGTGCGAAACGCCCGAAACCGGTCGATGACCACAAAATGAAGCAGGCTACCATGGAAAATGTCTCTGATGCTTTTTTATTATCTCTTACAGACTTAGGAAGAATAACGAATGATGACGCTAATGACCACAGCTGTCGATGCGCCGATCAAAACAAAAACAAAAAATAACGAATGATCTCTCAACCCTATCACTCTCTCTCTCTCTTAGAGTGGGTGAACAAAATTTCTTCTTCTTTTTCACCAAATAGCCAAACATTCCTATCCTGGATGTCGCATGGTCCTAGTGCTGTCATGACCTCTCTTCTGGGCATGCCAGCTATTCTGCGGACGTCAGCTTTTTTGCCTTTTAGGTTCCAAGTTTAGGGCCTTTTTTAGAAGCGTGCATGAGGAATTGCATACCCATACATAGCATCTCTTTAATCCTATCTGGTATGTTTCAGGCCGGCGATTTGCCTAATGACAACATTTGGGACCCTGTCAAGATTGTCTTTTCCAAACACCGTCTCCGATATCCCATTTCCGGCGTATTAAGAACATTCACAGCCTTGCAGTCAATATCCATGCCTCGAATTCACATAACATTTAGCTTTCCACTCTGTGGAGGCGTACATTTTTTGTTTTGTGGGAACACATACAGCGTCGTTCCAAAGTACAGAATATAGTGTCTGTCTAACTGCTCATCCTTTTATTATTTTGTCCTTCACGTCTTCACAACAAGTACGTCTTTCACGTCTTCATTTGATATAGTTCCCAGATACTTGACGTTAGAATGTCCAATAATTATTACGCTGTCGTCTACTATCAAAATAGGAACATGTTAATTGGCCCCCATACATGTGTTGACATTTATTCCAATTTCTTTCTAGGTCCAAATTCGGAAACCCCTTCGAAGTTGTAGGCCATAAAGCAGGCAACTTCTTCATCTTCAACTTCTTCAGCCGACAATTAATAAGTGATTCACGTAACTCCGAGATTAACTGCGGTGCTTTCATCTAGTGGGACTCCCATTTTCCATTCAATTTCATTTTTCAAAGTTTACAAGTTAAATTCATTTTCAAGCCAATGAACACTAAATTAAGATCGTTATTTTAAAATATAAAAACTTTCAAAAATTTAAAAAACGAAAAATCTCAAAGCGCATACTAGATATTCCATTTAAGTGCCATTTCCGTTTTGATACGAAGGTTTTTGGTAATGTTCTTTCTATGTACAGTACGTTTTTTTTTTTTTAGTTTCTCGCTATTGGCTCAAAAACCGCTACAACAATTTTCTTAAATTTCATGTAATTCAACATTTATAAAAACCATTTTGATGTGAAACTTTTTCCAGTCAAATTTATTTTTGAGGGGTTTTAGAGGAGTTGTTTCCATAACTCAAGTAGTAAACAGTTCTAAACCTCAAATTGATTAATTAGAACTTTAATAATTACAGCAAGAAATTATTGTATGAGTGATTCACACCAGATATTTTCATATAAAAACTGTGGTATTACAGTTACTAAATTTTATTTTATACATTTCAAATAATGTAAAGATTGAGTTTTCGTATCAGTAATTACAAGGTTGAATAAGGTATGAAAAATTCTACAAATCTTAAGGATGGAACCAATAGAGCAATCTTAAAGTTCACATTTTTCTTCTATTACAGTTTCGTAGATAGCAATCGGCTCACTAGCCAACTTAGGTATCAAACAAATGTAGTTTAAGTTTCCGACGCTTTCTTTATTTATAAATGTCAAACTAGAATGTAGAACAATAAAAATAAAATCTACAAATACATTCAAGAATGCAGTACAAATCAAAAAACTAGGAAAGCTGTCACATAAAAAATAAGCACTGTTTTGGATTTTCGTTGCTCTCGAAAACTATACTATAATACTGAATGATATGTATATTTGAAGAAAGATTACCCAACATTATAAGAAATGCCCTCGACCTGATACATGACTTCAACCCACAATAACTAGGCCAAGTAGGTGTTTTTTTTTGTTGTTTTCTTAAAGTTCATATATGATAAATTTTGTAAATTTTAACATGGATATGCCCTCACGCATTGGTCCTAGTGCACTCACCTTTGGTGAGAGAATTCAGGGTTCGATTACCATGAGGGCAAAGATGTTAGTGACCCAACATCATGAAAAAAGTGGAGATTTAGAGTTAGTAGTGAACTTAGGTAGCGAAGGCTTAAAAAATCGGCGGGGGAGGGGATGGGGTACTTACTACCTGGCCCCGAAAAATAAAAATCGCCGTCTGACAAGCCTTGGCCCTTCATACGCCTTGCACTAAAGATTGAGACAATGTAGATACATACATTTATATATGCATATCGATTACATAATATTAAATCATTATGTGTGGTCATACATAATTGAATAGTAATGAGGTGATTCAACGAATAGTCAGTCAGTCTTCAAGTATTGTTATAAATGTTTAATAGGTACGCCTCTATTGATTCATTAAAATAGTAAGGTATAAATTGACGTTGAATATATATACCAAAGCGCACGCGCATACACATACACAGGAATATACAAGTAATAATTTCGCTCATAAGTTCGCTCGGCGCCTGCTTCGTGAAAGACGAAATTTTGTGCTTCATATATCCACATCTAAACCAACTTCCCGTCTCTCTTCGTAGGTGTGTATCATAATATTCACAACCTGTGCTTTGCAAAGTCACAGTTAAAATAATCACTGTATGTCCTGTGTGATAGCCATACTCTGACGATAAATGAGATATCAAAATCGGTGTAATAGGATCCGAAAAGAGGGATCTAAAGCAAGAGAGAGAGAGACAAAATTGAGAATCTCACTCGCTACTTAGGCCAGACTAAAGTGGGAGAGTCTGTATATATCAGCTGCGCTAGCCCTACAAGAGAGTCTTTAGAACAGTTTTTATATAGTACTTTCAACGCGTCAGCAACCAGCTACTACCTCCTTCTTTACTCAGCCTAAATCTCCTGATACCTAATTTCTATTTACGTATAGTCTGGCAGTTTTGTACCTCTATTTTATTATACAGTGTTCAGCATTCATTCTAGCTTATTTCTCAAAAACCCTTCGTCACTCATTTCTCTCCTTCTAAAACCTATTAAACCAGCAAGAAACATTAAAAAGAAGCGCGGTATAATGGTTAAAACTCCAGATGTTAAAACAATTTTCCAGTTTATTAGAACTTAACTCCATCAACAAAATTTTTAGGTTTTTCATTTTTATCCCGTAATTCTCAGGGATTTTAATTAATTCCATTTGTAGTAATGGTGGCTATTATAAATGAATTGTCATCATGCAATTTCTTTTATGTCAACTTAATAATCACAATATATTCTCTTCTACCTTTCTTTATTTTTCGACTAAATAGCAAATCATGGATCTTGCTTTGCTATAATATTTCTTTTTTTAATTTGATCAAAGCAGCCTCCATAAATGAATTATATATATATATATAATGACTTCCAATATGATAGCACTTCCATCTCCTTCACGCTTAATAAATTTGTCTAAGGCACCAACCAGAAATCTTCTGGCAGAAATCAGCTTTTGTAAATTATTCAATGTTTATTTCCCTGAATTATCTTTAAATTCCCGAATATATTCGTCCACAAGTAAACAGTCGATATCTCTAAAGTGAATGCAGAAGGCCAGTTCAAAATATTTAATTCTATTATGTATTTTCTTTTTTCTGACAGTCAAATATTCTTCTTTTTACTCCTTATCTGGTTCAATCTTTTCTTCTATTATCCATTCACCCTTTTCAGTTTCAGAAAGCTTCATCATCAGTATTTCTTCTCCAACTTTTCTAAAGGTAAAGAATCCTCCTTTAGATGCTCAATATAGTCCTGTTTTTTCCATTTCATTTCTTACCACTTTTTTCGTTTTATTCAGCTTGTAGTTCAAATATAAAAAATGTATTCCACATTGCCCATACTAAATATATTATTCTTTTCTTTTACTGCATTCAATCACAACAGTTTTCAATCCAAATATGCTTTAGTTGATTAATACCACATCTGAAAATGGCAGGACTGTAGAAAACTGTAGTGGTGAAAGATTATGTAAATATGAAATAAAAACACATACATTAAACGTGTTTATATTTTATGATAGCCATATTTAACAATAAATTTAATTACTCCGCATAATAAATTAAAAAAAGAAACAAACAAACAAAAAGAAAGAGAGAATATTAATAAGTGATTAACTTATTTCACAATGCATAATGAAGTAATGCGGTTATTACAAACTTACTTATTTACTTACATTTGGGTATTATAGCAGCCCATGAAAACTTGGAGCTTCAGCTACCAAAATCTAACCACCTATCCCTAATCCCTTGATGTTTTCTACTTCTGCTGGTCAAATCCAAGTCATTTTCCAACGAAGCTTATCTAGCAAACTTTTCCCACTAGCATGCTCTATAAAATGCACCTTTAGGACCTCTAATCTCCTCCAATTATTGGTGCAAATTTCCCAATCATCACAAACCATTTGATTTAAATAATCACCATTACATCTGGTATACCTATACACCTCTACAACTTCTCAGTTCGTCCTTTCTTTATAGCAACGCTTTTTTAACCGTTTTAGTCGTCGATACTCCCCCCTTAAATCTCAAAATATATTCCCTCACCCCCTCGGGAAAATTTTTTGTAATTATTTTTTCTCTTACAGCAATAAAAAAAAAATTAATGCGACCGGGTCTAATTTTTGGGATCTTAAGAGTACGTCTAAATGAGGGTATATGTATATGTATAAATAAAATATCGCAAAAAAAAAAAAATCGCAGGGAATTCAAGCGCCATATTCCTTTTAAAGTATCATTATAGGATGACGAAGGTTTCCAATTAAAATCTATCAACAGGAAGTGCGTATATATTGATTTTATGTCCACTTTCTCGAAAACGCTCCAACGTTATTATGGATATTTTAATATTTCATATTATTCCAATATTTTAATCATTCTCATATAACTTGGATTACAGCATGCATTATAATTTATTATGGTTTTGGGGTCTTAATCTTGATCTTCTCAAGTGTACTATACTTTTCTTGGAATTTTCTGGATTTGGGTTTTTGATTCAAATTTGATCATTAAGCACTTGGTGTTGTGAGTCTTCTTCAGTGTCTGTTAACTGGAAAAGTTTCAAATACAGATTGCTGGAGGAAAGCTCTAGAAAGTCCGAAAACGTATTGCCAAATAAACGCACAATTAAGGCATAATGTCAGAAAATTCTAAAATAATAATAATTATAGTTCTATTATGTAAAAAAATTATGTTCCCTTAAATCTTGACTAAACATTAAAATCATGTGGAAATTCAATTTTCAATCAGATTAAATAAAAAATTCTTCGCAAAATACATTAGCTAAGATATTTGAAGTATTCACCACTTTTTACTAGTGAAACTTACAAGATAAATCGCAAAAAGCATCTAAATAAATTCCATCCGATTAGACGAAAAGACTGGGAGTTACAAACAAAAAAAGTTTCGGATATTTATGTTAATAATAAAAGATAAGTGTTAAATAAGAACGTATACATTATTTCTAAAAAAATCTGGTGTGAAACACTCACACAACTTTCTCTTACTCAGACCTCAAAATTATAATTGACAAATTTATAGTTAATTGTACCAAATTTAATGAAATTCGTCGAAAAGTGAAAACACTTTTAACTGTCCGGTTTACTAATTTCCTTGAAACTCGGAATTTGGGTCATAATATTAATTTCTAGTTATTTCAATTTGGATGACAGAATTGTATAATCAACTGTGATAGCATTTTAAAGAAAAACATAACTCCCCTCCCCCAAAAGTCCCCTTAAATGAATTTATCAGGGGAAAAGTTTCAAATAAAAGTTGTAGCTCTTTATATGTATAGTTAACAACGCTGGTTTAAAGAAAATCGTTGGAGCCATTTTCGAGAAAATACCAGAAAACTGGAAATTATATTTCAGTAAAAAACGCACTTCCGGTTATCTATTTTTTTTTAAACTCGGAATTTCAACAACATATTTAATTCTAATTAACATTATTTAGATGACAGAATTGTCTAATATACTGAAACAGCAGTTAAGATGAAAACCTAACCCCACCCCTCCCCAGAAGTGCCCTTAAATGAATTTTCCTGGAGAAATGTTTCAAATAAAAGGTGTAGCTCTTTGTATGTGTAGTTGATATACCAAGTGTTAAAGAAATCATCTTCGGAGCGATTTTGATAAATTGCCAAACGTAAAAGAAAAAAAAAACAACTATTAAAGTGTACGACTTCCAGTTGAGGAATCTTGACACATAACGCACCGTCAATCCATGGTGATACCTAAACGTAATATCAAGTTTGACTTTCTACGATTTTTCGGTTTTTGAGCTATGCTTCAATACATCCACACACATACAGACCCTTCGCTAAAAACCACTTTTTTGGACTCAGGGGACCTCAAAACGGATATTTCCGGTGAAAACTCGATATCGAAAATTTGACACGATTACAATACTTCCTCTTACTAGGAGTAAGAGAAAGTAAAAATAATTTCCAAGATATAACAAAAAATGGTTCACCTTAATAACTAGAAACTTCAGAACATCAGATCGTAATATGTTTACATTATTTCCAAAGAAAGCAGAAACCAATTCTTCGACAAATTTATAGCTCCACAAATTTTTTGTTTTTGTTTTCTAAACAGATCAATGAAAAAAAAAGTGAACTGCTTGATACCAAGGAAACTACTATATAACGTTTTATCTAAATATTTAGAATGCAAAAAGATTTTATTACCTCAATAAAACAATAGATATTCTCATAAAATTCACTCTTAGTAAAGTTAGAAATAGATAATTTGGAACAATCCAATAGTTTTATAAAAACTATAAGCACGAAAATATATTTTAAATAGAATAATATTTCATGATAGTAATAATAAATAATTTTTTTTTTTTTTTTTTGTAGTTATAGACTATAATAGTCAAGACTATTGCAATATAAAAACTTTCACCTAACGGTGTTATTTCAAAGGTCGAAAAGAGGTATTTAAAATTCTTTATGTTGACGGTTATGTACGTACGTACATTATTATCACTATCATTTTTAACAGTTATTCTTATTTTTTTTTAACTTTTTATTTCGTCATATGGAATATGTGAGATTATTTTATGGTTATTCATGAATAGTCAATTATTTGGTAGGGGAATGGGATGATGGATGATGCTTATATCTTTTAGTCTGATTTTAAGATCAAAATTTAAGATCGAATATTTCCGGAAACAATATTTTAAATAAAAGAAAATCAATTATGTATTATAGTAAGGCCATTAACGACCTAATTGAGAAGGGAGTAGAAGTAGTTTTACAATGGATCCTTAGCCATTGCGGCATAAAGGGAAACGAGGAAGCGGACAGACCCAGCCAAGTCAGCGGCAGGTATGACCATTTCATTTGAAATGGCTAAGCGACTTCTCTGGGCAAGCGTTGAAAAAGAAAACGGCAGAATTACATGAGATACAATCAGATCGTTGGGCGATCCTCCGTCATAGCGTGCAGCCAAATATTTTGCCTCGAAGCGAAGCAGTGGTCTGCTTCCGTTTAATAACCGGACATGACTACCTACAAGCATATTTATGTAAAATTGGAATTAGTGGACAATCCGGATTGTGTTCCCTGCGGATGACTGGAGATTATCTCTTCGAGTGAGAGGCCCTTGCTGATTTAAATATTCAAAACTAATGACGAGCTCTCAGCAAGAGCAAAATTATATTGGGCAGTCAGACATCGAATGGCGGAATGCCCAACTATGACGCAGAACATTGGAGAAAAAGAAATATTATGTATAGTAGAAATCAATATTCTTGGAAAAATACTTAAAAAAAAAGTGATAGGCATTGATATTTGTGAGAAAACTAGTTTAAATAACTCGCAGACTGACAGATACTAAACATACACACATAATCAATTAGCTAAAAAAAAAACTCTCTTCTGGGAAACTCAAAGCATTCATCATATCCGGTGAAAATTCAATTTCCAAAATTTGATTCGCTCACAACATTTCTCTTACAGAGTAAGAGAAAGTAAAAATAAAAGTCGAGAAAGAAAGTATTTTAATCTTATATAGATTACCATACTATAATAAATATATGGTTGGAATCTTTAGGCAATTTTTCCCTTAATGCAGTCTCAGAGTTCCAATAGAGATAAATTTGATTCCACTTGGAATTTCTTGCAATATGTTTAGTTGTTCTTAATATTATACAGGTGTAGGAATCATCAAATTCCGCTATAAAGACAGTTCAGAGGAAAGCTTAATGTCGCAGTTTCCCAGAAGCTAAAGATAATCTAAAATCAACTTTTCCTGACTAATGTTGTTGAGCTTACAAGTGATGGGTTTATAATATAAAGATAGAATAAGAAGTTTAAAAAAATCGTTGAGATCATTAACGTAAGCAATGCGCTAAGCAGAAAAAAAAACATTATGTATAATCACACTCCGGAATAAAAGATTTTCATGATTGTTGTAAATTGGATGTTGAGGTTCGGTCATACAAAAGAACTGTTTTTAAATTTCTACCGACGTTTCGGCAAATTTATTGCCTTCTTCAGTATAAAGGTTTTAACACAGATCAGGAAAATTAGGAACAACATAAAATAAATATTTTCAAAATAAAATTTTTTTTAACATAAACTACATAAATAAACTAAATAAAAAGTATGATATATATATATATATAGCACATTTAAATTTATTTTAACCTATTGTTGTAGAACAGATCAATATTGAACTAAATCACAACTATTGAAACTTTGACAATATGACAATATGAAATAACAGGAAATGTACTTACAAAAATTTTCAGTTAGAATTGCTTACAAACTCTAACCTGTGACATACCATCATCAAGTGTTACGGACATTGGATGGGTCAAGGTTTCTAAAGGGCTAGGAGAGCGGATGGGAAAACTTCTGTCTGAAGATGGGAAAAGTCGGTTTGTTGTTTTAGAAATTCCAGGAGATTGTTATAATCAATCGGTAGAAATTTAAAAAGGGTTCTTTTGTATGACCGAACCTCAATATCCAATTTACAACATTGAATACAGCTGTCGTAACGAATACAAAACATTTTCTATCATGTTCGAATTTATAAATAGTAGAAGCGCATAGGCAAATAGAAATAGAACTTTTTAAGAGAGCACCTTTATCTCAGTCACCATATTCATGTCCCCCACAAAAATTAAGATCCCCCGAGAAAAATATTAAGTCCAAAACAAAGTTTTGTAGAATCTGCTGGTGCATTTTCAAGGAAATCAAAGAAAAACTTTAACAAAAAAATATTCCATAAAGAAGCCGGGGGGATGGTGGACGTTTTTTTTAAAGGAACATTTTGTTAGATCTCCTAATGATAAGCTCGTGTTTCTTCGTTTCTGATATTTTTTTTTTTTGACATAAACAAAATGTTAAAAACTTGTTATCCTACACAGAGAGCCTCGAAATATGTATGTCTGAGAAAAAAAAATCAATTACAGAAATAAGAGAAAGTAATAAGGTTATTATATTAAATAGAAGTGTGAAATACTTTTGTCCTACCTTACTACAAGACAATACGAGAAGCTTTTTAATTAAAACTTAATTTGGAATGGAAGTCAATCAAACTGGGGCATCTATCCAATTTTAAAATACTAATTTTATGAGATGGTGAAAATAATGAGTGTCTCTAAAACGTTGTGGAATTATGAATTTAAAACACCTACATTTCATTAATAATGAACCAGAGTCTAGGTGATCTATCTAGGTGGTGTACTAAGGTATTATAAAAAAAGAAAAAAAAAAGTTCATCCAATCAATATATACGGTATAATTAATTCCTTACGGTATATTTCTGTACAGGGTGGTTTAAGTTGTTGATCAACTTGGCTATACTTAATCACTTTTGACCTTGGCTACAGCTATCTAGATTGTCTATTGTTCTATTATAAATTAACACCTACATAAAGGGTGGTACAATAATTATTTAAAACAAAAAAGAAAACAAAGATAATTTAAAACCCGGATATTAATGTTTGTTTTAGTAGACAATGTTGCGTTGCTTCTCTCTATTGTTTAAATAACGGTACAAATTTTTATCAAATCTTACTGAAAATTTATCATAAACTTTTAATGAGATTCCTCTTCTATCCATCAGTTTAGAGGAGTTTAGAGAAGATCATCCTTCTTCTCCATTCTTAAGACATTTTCTTGGCAGTGTTTCACATAAAACCTCTTTTCTCAATTGTAAAGTTTTCTTTCCACGTTTATCTTTTCCTTCCTCTAGGTCTTCCTTCCCAGGATTTTCATCTCGTATGCTTTTTGAGGTAATCTGATTTATGTTATTCGGTTAACATGACCATAAACTATCGCAAATGAATATTCACTTATCATTTGCTATAGAGTTCATCCCTTACATTCGCTCTAATAGTAATATTTCCAATGCGATCTCTCCCGTTTCTCATAAAATCCGCTTTCTGTTGCTAGCAGTCTTTCTTTTAGGGCCCAGAACTTATTTATTTATTTATTTCCCATCGGGGCCTTGCCCCATACAAAGAAGTCTGGTAATATACATAAAAATATACAATAATAATAACAACTTAAGTGTTACAAAAATGATCTTAATTTAAAACAAAATATAGCATAAGTATAAAGATTATAATAGACTTTTTCAAAACATCCAAAAAAAAAAACAGAACTAAAACTTGACATAGGTAAAAGTACAAGAGTTGGTGTAAATTTAGAACGAAAAATGTTGTAAACTGGACAAATACAATAAAAATGATAAAAATCCTCTTCTATATTTTTACAAAATGGACATAATTTTGATGGATACAAATAGTAAGTATTACCAGCTTTACCGGAAAATTTGAATACATGCCTGCCTGAAAGTCTAACTTGAAAAATAAAACGTTTTAAGTAATAATTAGTTTTAGAATTGAGACAGGCTTCTCGGACAGAAAATAAATAGTCCCTATATAAACGATTATATTCGGATTTGGACAACTTTTCTAGATAAGATTTATAGAGGTGTTGCTGGTAAGAAGACAAAACTCGATATTTAGTTATTTTAAATATTAGTGGATCAGAAATGCTCAATATGTTTTTCTTCATTTATTTCTTTTAGAAGTAAAACAACTTGACATACCCAGTTATATTTAGAGTTGTTTTTTAAATCAACAGAAGAAAAAGACAATAGTCTTTCGAAACATAGTTTTGGAAAGCGATTTTCGCTCATTGAAAGCAATCCCAAAACCCAATTTAAAGTAAGTTTTAATATAATCAGTTTAACATGAGGAATGTCGAACTCAAGCCTTATCATAAAAGCTGGTATAGATTTGTTTAGATGGAAGCATCTTTTAAAAAATTGTAAGTGGGTAGATTCGATTAAGTCGGCATATCTGAGCCCCCAGATATGAACTGCATAACACGTAGAAGATAAAATAATTGACTCATTTAATTTTTTTAGCGCCTCTAAGAAGTTCGAATTTAATTTTCTTAGTACATTCAGGACCGTTCCTTGGGCAATATTACCTTTAGAGGTAGCAGCTTTCACGGCACTCGGATACAAACCTGAACTGGCAAACAAAACACCTAGATAATTTAATTCCTTTACTGCTTCAATTTTTGTGCCATTAAAATAAATATTCGGATCTTTTTTTGGCCTGCCTTTGAAGAATTTAATGACTTTTGTCTTATTGCAATTAACCTTTAGTTTATTCAAAGTGCAATATTCAGATAAAATATTTAATTTAGTTGTAACGTCGCTAAAAGAATCAACAAAGATGTTCAAGTCATCGGCGTAAGAGAGAAGAAGAATGTTGCAAGAGGGTCCAGAACTTGCAACCATAGATAATTATGGGTACGTAAGTATTCTTGTAGACTAACCTCTTTGTATATTGTCAGAGATTTATTCCTACCTACTTGATACTCAGGAATCCCTTGGTAAGGACGAAGAATAATCATCCCCCGCTGCAATTCTTTCGTTCAACACGTCGGTCATCACTCCGAAATAATGTGAAGATGTTAGACTGTTCAGGAAATTATCATGCAATGATTTCTATAGTTTGATAGACACTTCTTTAATCTCGCATACCTACACTCCCCAATCTCAATGATGGCTTAGAGTTTTACTTTACTAGTTGCACTCAACAAAATGTCGTCGACAAACACAAAGTAACTAAAGTTTACTGTCTGTAAATTTCAGTTTGCAAGATGTATCTCATATTATGAACATAACTTCCACGCTTTCCGTTTTTAGCAGGATGAATAACACCAAGGGCTCCATATATCTTCTATTCTGTTGAGCGCTCTATTCCGTTCTAAAAAAAATGTATGCAATTATTGTAAAAACTTTTTATTCGGGAGATTAGAGCTTTATTTACATTTTAATTTTTCTAATGAGGACTACGGTCTTCGTTCCACTGTATTCTACAAAGAACACCTTAATAAACAATTTTTTTTCTGTATTCTCTGTGGTTAAAGAAAAACAAACAAACAAAATATTCAAAAAAAACAATAACTTTCTGGAAGTCAATAATTTCTTAGATTTATTACTGATAATTGATGGTCTTTCAAAACTTTAGATCTCCAATCTGATAATTCTCTTTCTTTTTATTTAAAACATGTCAAACTTTTAAATAAATGAGACAAGAAGAATCTTTGAACAGAAGATTTGCATCCATAAAGTCGTCAAATGGGATATAATTTAATTTATATTAATACATTTAAGGAATGTTTAAAAATTATTTGTTTATATATTAATATAATATGCGATTAGCTTCCACAGATAGGTATTTTAAAATGAAATTAATAAATTTCAAATATCCAACACTCACAAATGGCCTACGTTAAAGGATAAACGACGCAAAACAATCATAGGAGATTTTCATGAAGCAATTCTCACAGTAACTATTAATTTTAGTAAATATCTACACCTTTTAAATCATTAATAAATAATCGAGAAAATTACAATATTAGATTAACTCCCGCAAAAGCCCAATTACTTTCTTTTTCTTAATGCTGCAAGATGTATTAGGATCGTGTCAACTTTTTGAAATTTGTATTTCTCTGGAATTGCATGTTTTGTTATGTAACTTGGATAAGGAAAAATATTTTTAGTGAATGTGAGGGTGGGAAGGAAATATCTCACAAAAGATAAATCACTAAAAGCTGAAATTAGATATTTCCTTTTGGTATTACCATCGCAACGCATCTGACATGAAGGTTGTGGGCAAAATCATCTTCTTCTTCTTAGTGAATGCCTCTCTACCGCCTAAGCAGTGTGAGGTCTTCTCCATCCTTTTATTTATGGTGTCAGATCCCTGTGGAAAAGACAAACCTACTCCGTTCCTTGCTCTCTAGTCTGCAGACACACTGGAATGCAGCAAAATGAAATCACCTAAGTTCTCCTTTCCCTATTTTTTTTTAGTTTCTGTATCTGCGAAGCAGGTCTACCTTCATTCCTGTTTCCAGTTCTTGCTCCTTTCCTCCTAAAATTCGTATATTCCATGTTCCTATCCGTATATAACTTAATCCTCGCCCTGCCGTTTCTTGTGATATAATTTTTCTCGGTTTGATGGGAAATCCTCCACACCAAGCTTTGATGGAGGGGCTGCTCTTTTTTAAGGCTATCCAAGCAAACCTGTCGCTCAAGAACGGTAGCCCTAAGGTGTGTACTGTGGATGACCTTAACTGTACTGTGGCTGTTGTAAGTGCAAGAGATTGGTGTTCATGTTTGATGCGGATGCGCATTGTGTAGTGAGCTGTAGTGACCCGTCGGGTCGCTAAACCCCAAGTAACTGCAAGCAACATTACCACTTGCGGAAAATGGACAAAATCTCTCAACCAGAAATGCGATTTCGTTGAAAAGTTTTTTTCAGTTTTTCGCGATTTTTGTCGAAAACGGACCAATTATTTTATTTCAAATTTGCATACGACCCCCCACCCCCACACATAAAGTCCTATTTCTTTAATATAAGACACATTTTTCTAAGAAAATTGATGTTAGGATATTAATATTACCACCTGTATAATATTAAAATGTATTGCAAGAATTCCCAAATTTGAAGGAAATCGGTTACTATTAATGCGATTTTAGAGAATAGGTATGTATCTCGAGGTTTTGATAATATTGTCGAAAAGACTTTGTTACGATTTTTATAAACTTCGAGTGCAAATTGCACCTATAAACGTAATACTTTCATTTGAAACATCATTCCGAAAAATGTTATTTTAGATTCTGGAAAATTTGTTAGGTTTTTAATATATATATATAATAAATAAATAAAAACAAAAAAAAAAAACCACAACTCTGTCAGTTAATGAGATGTGGTATTGCTGACTGGATGCACTGTTGTAAAACTGTCCTGAACTGTCGCTCTATTGATATGAATCGAACTCTGCCTTCCTAGTCTGGCCTACTAGGTGGGGTGTTACTAACTTTTGATTCATTTAATATCTGCTTCTTCGCTCTTCGTATCCCATGAATCTTCAATGATTCGAATCCCATAACACATATGAAGTGCTGCAACTTTTACTTGACACCTTTTAAATTGCTTAACAACAATATTATTTTTGTGGATTTAGTGTGCATGAATACTTTCCCTAGCATTTTTAGATTCACTACTCGGTTAGATTCACTTTTATTTCACGTGGTTGTCGAATTTATGGGAGGAATTGGTTAATCTAAATCTTAAACCCTATAATCTTGATTATATGGAGGAACGTACTTTATGTAAGCATAGCGTCAAGAA